>SJXQ01008006.1:0-77746 GCA_006408695.1 Aepyceros melampus | reverse complement strand
TTGGTGGCAGGAGGAGAAGGGGACGACAGAGGATGAGATGGCTGGATGGCATCACGGACTCGATGAACATTGAGTCTGAGTGAAGTCCGGGAAATGATGATGGACAGGGAGGCCTGGCATGCTGCAATTCATGGGGTCGCAAAGAGTCAGACACGACTGAGTGACTGAACTGAATGACTGTTTTGCTGAAAGCTTAACTTTCATTTCAGATTCAAAGGATTTGTTAACAAAAGAAACTATTTATTATACACAATAAACAATTTTGACATTTAATAAAGGATTGACTTATTTTCAATATATAGTCATCAAAAAAAATGAAATAGAAAAAATAGAAAAGGGTATCAGCACATATGTCACCAAATTTGGCCAAGCAACATCCATACTTAAACAGCATGCTGGGAAGTCCCTTCTTAACAGCAATCTGGAGTCCCAGTTGGGCAAAGATCCAGGCAGTGTGTCCAATTCACAGCTGAGACTTCAAATTGCAGTTTTGGGGGTTCCTGCTTATAAGCCCAGGTCACACTGGTATCATTTTCAGTTTGCATGCAAAAATGCAGTTCTGGTTTTACTTTCTTTTTTTTTTTTTACAATGCTCTTTGCTTATCTTGTGAGTCATAGGATTCTATTAAATGTCAGGGTGGTTGGCCAGACCTCTAGGGTCTCAAGAATTCCAATACCCATCATCTTTCTTGTCTAAAGGGCCACCCAATTTGCTGTGCTTATGGGCAGGCATGGAATTTAGACAGTGTACAGGCACGGCCAGTCATAAGCAAGGTCAGGGGCCTGCTCTTCGCTTCTGAGGCCTGAAGGAGACTTCCTCCATTTTAAAACTATTCTGTTCCTTACAGCTCTGAGAGAAGGCTGCCAATCAGGGTCACACCCAGAGGGTTGTGTCTGTTGACAGTATACCATCAACTTGCAGCTTTGGGGGCAGTTTATGTTTGGCAAGCAGGGTGAGTTTAACTACTCAATTTTATAGGTTCCCTATAGATTGGATAATTAGGATAATTTGGGCTTCCCTGGTGGCTCAGAGGTTAAAGCGTCTGCCTCCAATGAGGGAGACCCGGGTTCAATCCCTGGGTCAGGAAGATCCCCTGGAGAAGGAAATGGCAACCCACTCCAGTATTCTTGCCTGGAGAATCCCATGGACGGAGAAGCCTAGTAGGTTACAGTCCACGGGGTCGCAAAGAGTCGGACACGACTGAGCGACTTCACCTTCACCTTCACCTTCAGGGGCACAGGAGTTGTGACTGTCTGGTACTTGGCCGAGGGGCAATTAGGACAGATGCACAGTAGCCCCAGGGTATGGGAAGTAGATGAGGAAAGTGGTTGAGGTGTGAAGTTAATAAGCAGCCCCTAAAAAGAGAAAATAAAGCCAGAAAAATACACAATACAAAAATACTACTGAATTATGTAATCAATATCCTTCATATGCTTATTCTCATTCATAGCTTCCTTCTTCTTTCCAACAGATCTACTCTCTTGACTATTTCAGCAATTACTTTCTGTATTTCTTAAATTTTACTACATACATTTGCATTCTTTGACATTATAGTTGTCTTCCCCAATCTTAATTTGAATGTATTTCAAGTTTCTTATAATCTACAGGTTCTTCCTCCATTCTTTCTTTTCTTAGAATTCATGTGCTAAAAACAAGGCCATCTTACCTGTAGAGTTCCACAGTCTATATATTTTGTTGACCTCATTATCACAGAGCAGTTTAATGTGTTTTTCTGTTCTGTCACCTACAAACAAACAGCTAGATCCAGAGCTTTGATCATACCCCGTTTAATTACTTTGGCAAGATTATAGATGGTATTGCATGCTATCACGATGCACCTACATGATACTTAATTTTTGCTATTTTGAGGTCTTCTGGTTCTTTTTACACATCATTTGTCCATTCTACCAGCATTCCACACATTTTTTGTCTTTTATTTTTATTTTGATTCTGCCTAATGCTGAACTCCTTTTTTTTAAATTACGAGATGCCATAGGATTAATAATGAAATAGAAAATTATTTTTCAAGAAATGAAGGATTCATAGATGAGGTGTCATTTGAGATGAGAGTTGGGCAATAGATAAAAATGAACTAGATAGAGAAGGGGAGAAATTTCAAGCAGCAGAATGGCATTGGCAATGATTCAGAAGTGTGAGAAGGTGAGATAAGAAATCTCAGGATTAGAGTATGTAACATAGGAAGGTGAAAATGATATTGGACATGCATGCATGGGTCATCTAATAAAGATATTTACATTTCATGAAAGAAAACAGTGCTTTTCAAATGTATCCCTTGCACTATACTGTAAGGGCAGGAGAGAGTGGAAGTAGGTGAAGGTAGAGGGAAGTGACCTTGAAATAGGAGGAAGTAGAGGGAGGGACGGAGAAGGCGATGGCACCCCACTCCAGTACTCTTACCTGGAAAATCCCATGGATGGAGGAGCCTGGTGGGCTGCAGTCCATGGAGTCGCGAGGAGTCAGACACGACTGAGCGACTTCACTTTCACTTTTCACTTTCATGCATTGGAGAAGGAAATGGCAACCCACTCCAGTGTTCTTGCCTGGAGAATCTCAGGGACATGGGAGCCTGGTGGGCTGCCATCTATGGGGCTGCACAGAGTCAGACACAACTGAAGGACTTAGAGCAGCAGCAGCAGAGGGAGGGAAAGATAATGGGAGGTAAACTCTCCAAACTCTCTTTCATGAATAACATTTTCATGAAGCAGTGTGCCATTTGTTAAGAGCTAGGCTTCTGAGTCCAAATTTTGCTGTAAGTATATATATCTCTGCAGAGTTTTATTTCTTCATCATGAAATTCACCTATAGCCCAGTAAAGGGAATGCTTGGAACATTCATTAACTGACAGTAAAGAAGCAAACAAAAGACCTCCCTTCCTCAATAGTTCCTCTCCAATTTTCCCTCTCCCAGTTTTCCCCTTCTAGCTCCTTCCTCCTCTTCACTTCCTTGCTCCCTACCCCTTCCTTAGCTGCTCACCTCCCCCTCTCCTCCACCAAGGCTGTTCTCCCTATCTTGTTTATAATATGAACAAAATAGTGTGCGCTCAGTCACTAAATCATGTCCAACTATTTGTGACTCCATGGACTGTAACCTACCAGGCTCCACTGTCCATGGGATTATCCCAGCAAGAATACTGGAGTGGGTTGCATTTCTTCCTCCAGGGAATCATCCCCATCCAGGGACTGAACCCATGTCTCCTGCAGCCACTACATCAGCAGGAGAATTCTTTACCACTGAGCTACCAGCGAAAACCGAGTAAAAATGTAACAGCTAACATAAAGAAATTTTTTAAATAAATAATAGGACTATGTAAAACCTATCATCCATATGGTAAACACAACATAAATCTTGAATTTGTAATCACTTTTATAAATATTACTTTGCATTTTATATATATTGGTATAATTTCAATATTATAACAATATATTTCTCCACAAATTCTAAATAGCAGTCAAACAATAACAAAACGCTTGTCACATAATAGTTGTGAATCCTTTGGGTTCAAGTGTCTCTTTGTCCAATTCGAGTGTATGGTAACACAGTTTGAGAAACATAGAAATAGAAACAGAAACAGAAATAGAAACACAGAAATAAAGAGAGAATAACATATTTTAAGAACAACATAAATCAACAATTAAGAAGAGATGCAAGAATACATAGAGGAACTATAAAAAAAAAAAATCTTAATGACCCAGATAACCACAATGGAGTGATCATTCACATAGAGCCAAACATCCTGGAGAGCAAAATCAAGTGGGCCTTAGGAACCATTACTACAAAAAAAAAACTAATGGTGGTGATGTAATTCCAGTTGAGCTATTTCAAATCCTCATAGATGATGCTGCAAAAGTGTTGCACTTAATATGCCAGCAAATTGGAAAACTTAGAAGTGGCCACAGGACTGGGAAAGGTGTTTTCTTTCCAATCCTAAAGAGAAGCAATGCCAAAGAATGTTCAAAGTACAGCACAATTATACTCATCTCACATGATAGTAAAGTAATGCTCAAAATTCTCCAAGCAAGGCTTCAACAGTACATGAACTGAGAACTTCCAGATGTTCAAGCTAGATTTAGAAAAGGCAGAGAAACAACAGATCAAATTGCCAACATCTGTTAGATCATTAAAAAAAGCAAGAGAATTCCAGAACATCTACTTCTGCTTTATTGACTACTCCAAAGCCTTTGTGTGGATCACAACAAACTGTGGAAAATTCTTAAAGAGCTGGGAACACCAGACCATCTGACCTGTCTCCTGAGATAGCTGTATACATGTCAAGAAGCAACAGTTAGAATAGGACATGGAACAACAGACAGGTTCCAAATCAGGAAAGGAGTATGTCAAGGCTGTACATTGTCACCCTCCATATTTAACTTATATGCAGAGTACATCATGTGAAATGCTGGGCTGGATGAAGCACAAGATGGAATCAAGATTGCCAGGAGAAATATCAATAACCCAGATATGCAGATGATACCACCCTTATGGCAGAAAGTGAAGAAGAACTAAAGAGCCTCTTGATGAAAGTGAAAGAGGAGAATGAAAAATCTGGCTTAAAACTCAACATTAAAGAAAAAAATTAGATCATGGAATCCAGTCCCATCATTTAATGGCAAATAGATGGGTAAACAATGGAAACAGTGACAGACTTTATTTTCCTGTGTTCCAAAATACTGCAGATGGTGACTGCTGCCATAAAATTAAAAGATACTTGCTCCTTGGAAGAAAAGCTATGACAACCCTAGACAGCATATTAAAAAGCAGAGACATTACTTTGCTGACAAAGGTCTGTGTAGTCAAAGCTATGGTTTTTCCAGTAATCATGTATGGATGTGGGAGTTGGACCATAAAGAAAGCTGAGTGCTGAATCTTGATGCTTTGAACTGTGGTGTTGGAGAAGACTCTTGAGAGTCCCTTGGACTGCAAGGAGATCAAACCAGTCAATCTTAAAAGAAATCATTCCTGAATATTCATTGGAAGGACTAGTGCTGAAGCTGAAACTCCAATACTTTGGCCACCTGATGTGTAGAACTGACTCACTGGAAAAGACTCTGATTCCAGGAAAGATTGAAGGCAGGAGGAGAAGGGGATGGCAGGATGAGATGGATGGATTGCATCACTGACTCAATGAACATGAGTAGGAGTAAGCTCTGGGAGTTGGTGATGGACAGGGAAGTCTGGCATGCTGCTGTCCATGTCACAAGGGTGCGGACTGACTATGTGATTGATGTGAATTGAAATAAATAATAATGCAATTTTGAAAGAACAAATTATTAAAATATTTTGATAATATAAGTAGGGGTGGAAAGAGGAAATATTACTGTAATCCACATGTGGAATGCTGCAGTGAATGAAATAAGGCAGTGGCAGTAGGGCTGGTGATAAAGAAATGGAAATAAGAGGTAACATAATAACATTAAGTAGTCAGGAAGATGATGTATTCAAGTACAGGAGACATTCCAAGGATTTTTGTAGTAAGCATATTTTTAGACATAACCAAAGAAATTGGTCACCTTGTGTGTTCATCTTGGTGCTTAAACATAAATTAAAAGAAGATGTTCAGGAGGAGGATAAGGATTTCCCTAACCTGCGAAGGCTACACATTTCCACCAACCTCTACTATGAGAAGCTGGTAGCTAAGCAAGCATTGTGCTTGTTTTAATTTAATACAGTTAAGCCTGTAGGTATCCAGAGTAAGTCTTAGTGCCATGTACCTCCTTATTTCTTTGACTCTAGGGTTCCATATTGGAAAAACTTACTGCAATGTTATAAATTAGAAATACTTGAACCATTCAGTCATCAAGTCATGACCTAACCTTGGCTTACTGCACTACCTTTTCTATTCTTCCAAAAAGATATTTCATCTGGGCAACATATTCAATACAATACAGTAAAGAGTTGAATAGTAAAGTAGAATATATTGAAATTTACTTCAAAAGGGGTCACAAAGGGCCCGTGTGTGTTGACTTGAGAAACTAAACATTCTAAGAATCTTAAAGTCCAGTGAAATTACTAACATACAGAAAGGAAATAGATATATGCTTCTAATATCTGTAAGTTATGACAACTAACATCCCTTCTTAGCATCATCACACATGGTGTATGATGAGACAGATAGTGGCATATACAGGCCGTATTTCTAGGAAGAATCTCAGTTCTTTTCTATTCTAAAGAAGAATGGATTGTTCCTTTTAACATCCATTCCCTGTCCACAGGGCTTAATAGCTTTGCAAGGTAGGATAAATATATTTGTAGTGAAGCATGAAGGTCATAATGTTAAGTGCTGAAACACTGAAGTAATTTTTTGTTTTTCCTCTTACAAGTAGAACTGAATTAAGATCTAATAAAAAGTATTATCTGTAAAATTATGGGCAAGAAGTCTCATGTGACATCAAAACTATTTCTTCATTCAGGCATATCAGTCATATTTTCCATATGCAAAGGAGTTGTTTTCTTCTTAACATATGAAAATTATTTATAATTTTGTAAGTTAAGGAAAACTTATTTGCCATCAAGATTCTATAGCTTACCAGTTACTACTTGCATTATACAATATTAGACATCTTTAGCCCTACAGAGATTTTTGTTTTTGCCTGGACTTCACATGAATAATATATTATTACTTTTAATTGACAGTATCAAATAGATGTTTTAATTTCATATAAAAATCTCTAGACTTCTGAAGTATATAATAAGCCATGATATTTTACAATATTATGTTTTTTATAATTCTTACGTTATCCTTTTTTTTTATTTTTGCCTTAAAAAAAAATTCTGCGTTTCAAAGAAATATAACCAAGCATTTATTTTCCAATACAAGGTGCCTTGCACCGCCACTTAAAACTTTAAACTTTTGTTTGGGAGGTGAGTTTAATAGGTTTAATATTTTCTTCCTCCCCATCCCCCAGCTTTACTATCAAATGTAAATTTTATAAGCAGGGTTGGCTCTGCAAATCTGTCCAATGTGAATTCCAAAAGACAGAACAGAAGTTAAAAATCCCTTCTAGGTAAAAAGTTTAAGTTAGATTTTTTAATTTGGTTCCTCACCCCATCTGCCAGAAAATTGAAAGAAAAAAAAAAAGGCACAATTTTTATTAGAAAAAATAAAATTAATTAAAAAGTTAAAAAATAAAAGATACAATAGAACATTTTAAAAAGCATTATTTGTTTCCCAATTTATTCATATATTCAACAAGTATTACTTAGGCATTACAACAGACATTGTGTGAGGGTATAGATGCAATGAACAGATGTGATCCCAGACTGCAAGGAGACTATAGTGTTGTGACAGAGACAGAAAACAGAGAGCTAAAAATGTAAATTAATAGAAAATAACAAACAGAGATACAGGAGAAAACTTCTTAACATCTGCATTTACTGTATATTTTTATATTTTTTCTACTCTCATTTTGATATCTGGTACCTTGCCTACTTTAAATGGCTTGCCTGGGAGCATGCCTTTAATATATAAAGCAACTAGTGGGAACCCTCATCCCCAAATACCTCCTTTTATGGGGCTCTCAGTCTGAGAACTATTCTCCCCTCATCACTCTAGCCATGGGTACAGAAGTCATGGTTCAATCCCAAGGTTGGGAAGATCCCCTAGAGAAAAAAATGGCTATCCACACCAGTATTTTTGCCTGGATAATCCCATGGACAGAGGAGCCATGGGGTCTCAAAGAACTGGACATGACCGAGCGACTGCCACTTTCACTTCTTTTTGCACAGTAGTGTTGTATTCCTAGTAAAAGTAGAAGAAAATTTTGAAATATTGCCTTTGAGTTTCATGTTTAGTTTTGAGATGTCAAATATAATTTCCATTTACTCTACTGATAAGAAACTCCATTTGATAACCAGAATGTGAATTTTCCAAGGTCAGATTATGGATTATATATCTTACTTAAAATGGTCCAAGCAAGGAGATCCAACCAGTCCATTCTGAAGGAGATCAGCCCTGAGATTTCTTTAGAAGGAATGATGCTAAAGCTGAAACTCCAGTACTCTGGCCACCTCATGCGAAGAGTTAACTCATTGGAAAAGACTCTGATGCTGGGAGGGATTGGGGGCAGGAAGAAAAGGGGACGACAGAGGATGAGATGGCTGGATGGCATCACCAACTCGATGGACTTGAGTTTGAGTGAACTCTGGGAGTTGGTGATGGACAGGCAGGCCTGGCGTGCTGCGATTCATGGGGTTGCAAAGAGTTGGACATGACTGAGCGACTGAACTGAACTGAATAGAACTGAAGCATAACTTCAAATGTAATTTCTATTATTTGCAATCTGAAATTCAATGGTACTTTCAATGTTTAGTGGTAGATTTTCAGCATTTTTTGACATAAACTTATTAATAACAAATTACTTTATTCACGGTAGATTATTCTTAATGATTCTTTATATTTTAAAATTATAAGAGAGACGTAAATTTAGTAACTTTCAGAAATCAAAATTAACATATTATTTTATTTAAATTATTTTACATGTCACTCACTGGGTATAAGCAAGTTATAATCAAATGCCTATGGACCAAAGATGAGTTCAAAATTTAGCCCAAACAATCAGCAATTTTTAAAAAGAATAGAAACTTTTACTTTTCAGGATATTATAAACTTGTTTTTAGAGTTTCCATGATTAACAAGAAAAAACTAGTTCAGTTCATTTAATCTAAATGTTTTAAGATTCCTCAGTAGTTGATCAAATTTATGCAAAAGAGAAAAGCCCCATTTGAATGGCACTGGTGGCTCAGATAGCAAAGAATTAAGGTATTAACCAATAATTTAATATATAAACTAAATACATATAATAAGATACAAAAATGGATAGTTTTCACCCACCAACCAATAATTATGTGTGAAAATATTATGCTGATATGGTTTTTGCAAAATGTCTTAGCATTTTAGGAGTACATAAAAATTTGCTGAATGGTCAAATTAAAAATTTACTAATTTTTGTATTAATTATCCACCCAAAGTTTTTATTTTCTGTCTGTTATATACATATTTTAACATAAAACACAATAGAAAAAAGGTACAAAGATGCCCGCTATACCAAATGAAACTTAGTTAAGTTTCATTGTTTCCAAGTCCCAAAATATCAACAAAATTATATCTTTTTGTAACTGACCTTGTAATCAGGGGAAATGTACTTTTATCTATGTAATCAGAGTTAAATAATGGGTTAAATCAAATAACTGTGATCCAATAATTTTAACTGCTTAGGAGTAGTGGTCCTTTCTTCATTTTGTAAGTGGGACAAAGCATGAAAATGTCTTTCTGAATTCTAAAAGCAGGAATACTTTAACAAAACCTGTCAATAGAAACCTACTTGTCATATACACAAACATATAACAGTAAATGCATTGTTCAAGCTCATAAATGATAATATACTATCAGACACTGAAAGAGTACTTTCCATGAGTCAAGCACTCTACTAAGCATCTACCTCTATTCACTCATTTAAGCCTTTCATTACTATCATAATTAATATAAGTATTATTTTTAATTCATATTTTAATTATGACCAAATGGAGACACAGAATGGTCACACAGCTAGCAACTGACAGAAAGAGGATTCAAATCCAGATAATTTGCCTCCATTGTCCATGCTCCACTAAAGTGCAGAGTATTTATATATATTTTATTAATATTAATAAGATTAATTATATTATCAAGAAATAAATCTTATTAGTAATGCACAATTTCTTTCTACTTCTCTTGGGATTGATATCAGAAGAGTCCATTTCACAGTTGAAGCTCCTGGGGAAATATGTGGAGGAAAGGGGAAAGAGGAAATATTAATTAATATTTGATTCTGTGGAATTAAGTGATAAATGCTTACATCAAATTCTCTGTTCTGTGAGGTGGAAGAGCAAGACAAAGATGGAAGTAATAAAAGCTTTTTCACTGGCAGGTAAATTGGCTCCTCTCATTCTTATATCAAATAATTAAGTCTTGCATATATAAAAAAATATAAGACTAAAATTCACAGAGAATGACCAAGAAGAAGGAAAAATTTTCTCATAAAAGTATAATAGGATATCCATGATCTTGTGTTCCAGTATATATTGGATAGTGTCTTTCTCAATAAAGAAATATGTCTTGATGTTTGACACATAAGGCAATTCCCTGGGTTCAAAATCAATCATCTATTTTTTTTTTTCTAAGAATCTGATAAAGACAAAAAATATTTAATTATAATTGCAAGAAATCCTCTATGGATTTTTTTCCATGAATTAATCATTATCTGCTTTGAAGCAGAACATAGGAGTAAATGAATATCATCATAAATAGTAAGAAATATTTTAAATTGTTTCATTTTTGACCATTTAAAAAATTATAAACCTTCTATTTTAATACATTCTTCCAGACTGTCAATACTTAATTATACACTTTCCTCTAGAAAGCTGTAAAATTGATGTGTATAAACATCTTCCAAGAAAAATCAATGGCTCTAATGTCAAAGAGAATGAAATTTCAATGCGTGAAACCTTTCATCTTTCCAATAGAATTGGCCCTAACGATGTCTACTTAATGACACAAAAATTCTGTGATTAAAGAAAAATATCTGTAATGCCAGATAATCCTCCATTAAATACAATAAAAATATTAAAAGAGTGAAAAAGAGACTTAAAAATGAAGCTAGATTGGAATGTTTTTATTATACTGACTTTTGATAATATTTCTAAGAAATTAGCACTGTTAATCTCACCACAGTTTATTTCCTACATCTTTATTTTCTCTGAATGTTTAAACCAGCTTTGGGTTTATATATCTTCCTCCCTCTTTCCCTCTCTCCCCGCTTTCCTTCTACCTTCCCATCTGTATCTATCCATCCATCCATCTATCTGCAAGGATTAAATTTATGTGTCACCACTACTAGTGGTTCAGCAATTTGGTCAAACGTTATTCTGGATCTTTCTGTGTAGGTGTTTTTGAATGCACTCAACACTTAGATGAGTAAACTGACTCCTGAGTAAATAACTAAATACAGCAGATTGCTCTCACTAATGTGGGTGGGCTTCATCCCATCAACTGAAGGCCTGAATAGAACAAAAGGCTGATTCTGGCTGAATAAGAGGGAATACCTCCTACCTGACTGCCTTCTACCTGTGCCATAGGTTTTACCCCCTCCTTTCAAACTCAAACTGAAACATGGGTTTTTCCTTGATCTCAAACTTACTGGCCTTTGGACTGTCTCTTCAGGTTCTCTAACTTGAGAACTGTAAATCCTGGGGATTGTCAGCTTCCACAAATGCATGCTGCTCCTGCTGCTGCTAAGTTGCTTCAGTCGTGTCCGACTCTGTGCGACCCCATAGACGGCAGCCCAGCAGGCTCCCCCATCCCTGGGATTCTCCAGGCAAGAACACTGGAGTGGGTTGCCATTTCCTTCTCCAATGCATGAAAATGAAAAGTGAAAGTGAAGTCACTCAGTCATGTCTGACTCTTCGCGACCCCATGGACTGCAGCCTACCAGGCTCCCTCATCCCTGGGATTCTCCAGGCAAGAACACTGGAGTGGGGTGCCATTGCCTTCTCCACCACAAATGCATGAGGCAGTTCCAAATAGACAGACAGATAGATATTAATAGAGAGATATGAAGTGCTATAGATTCTGATTCTCTGGAGAACCCTGACTAATCTGACTAATCTCTGTCCCTTTCTTTAATCTGCATATATACATATGTGTATGGATGTGTGTATGTGTTTCAAGTGAGAATCACTGTGCATGTTCAGGACTATCTCTTTCTTTCTTGTCTGTGCTGGTCTTGGCTGCTGCATGGGCTTTTCTCTAGTTGCAATGAGCAGGGTTCTCATTGCAGTGGCTTCTCTGTTGTGGAGCACAGGCTCTAGGGCACACGGTCTTCAGTTGTTTCCACACACAGGCTCCGTAGATGCTGTTCCCAGGCTCTACTGCACAGGCTCAATAGTTGTGGCACAAAGGTTTAGTTGCTCCATGGCATGTGGGATCTTCTTGGTCCAGGAAGTGAACCCATTTAGCACTGGCAGGCAGATTCTTTACCACTGAACCACCAGGGAAGGCCTACAGGAGTATTTAGAGAGACTAACCTCCTTGGCCTTTTTATTACCCAATAATACAAATGAAAAGAGGAGTTTGAGGAGATTGAAGAATACTGCCTTTCCCTAAGCAAGAATAAACTTCCAATTTGTCCATAATATGTTGATTAATTTTCATTTTGTATTTCTTTTCTAGAGATTTACACTGAAACTATCTAGATTAATAACATTAGCTCTGAAGTCTGACAGACCTAGCTTTCAATTCAGGTCCTGAAATCTAGGTCCTAACACCTAATGCTCTTGGATAATTATCCACCTCATTAAGACTGTTTTCTCATCTATGAATTTTTGACCAAAAAAAAAGAAAAGAGAGAGAGAGAGAGAGAGAATACTTCTAAGGTATTGGACACAGTGCCTTGTACACAATAAAACCTTAAGAACTGGTATTTTCATTTATCAATTACCTCTGTCTTACTGTGTATAGCTACACTGTATAAGACTACAAAATCATAATAGAAAGTGTTCTGCTAGACATTTCATCCAATGAGTTGTCAGATAACCTATTCTGATGCTATGTTATAATTGTATCAGCATTTTATTCTAAATCTCTTTGTTTTAAGCTACTATAACTTTTAAAAAAAGGATTTAATATGCATTAATGGCAAGATACGACAAGCAAATCAAGATATTGCCACTTTCTCCCTTTGGCATTCAAAAGCCACATGCAGTCTGAGAAACAGAAGCACAAGTTTCTTCTTAGTTATCTTTCTTGAAAGTCACTAAACTCCCCTTTGTAGTTGCACTGACGAGAGCCAAAAGAGGTTAGTTTCTCTAGAAGTGCTGTATCCCCGGAGTGAACGATATATCGCTTGAAGTAGTGACGGAGCACTGCTATTGGCTGGTGTCCTAGAGACCTAGATAACTCTTGGAAAGATGAATTGTTGTTCATTTGTTCAGCTTGTGCATGCTGAGTTGCTCAGTCGAATCCTACTCTTTGCAACCCCATGGACTGTAGCCCACCAGGCTCCTCTATCCATGGGATTTCCCAGGCAAGAATACTGGAGTGGGTTGCCATTTCCCTTTCCAGAGGATTTTGCTGACATTGGGATTGAACTTGGGTTTCCTGCTCTGCAGTCAGATTCTTTACTGTCTGAGCTATCAGGGAAGCAGTTCTCAATAACTGAGCCTCCCCAAGAGTCCCATATGCTCATACAATAAATAGTAAACAGTAATGGATCTAGCTTAAAATTAGGATCATATTATACAAAACAGTAGAATGGGAAAGTCTAGATATCTATGCAAGAAAATTAGAGATACCATGGGAACATTTCATGCAAAGAGGGGCACAATAAAGGACATAAATGGTATGAACCTAACAGAAGCAGAAGATATTAAGAAATGGCAAGAATACAGAGACGAACTATACAAAAAAGATCTTCACGTCCCAGATAACCACGATGGTGTGATCACTCATCTAGAGCCAGACATCTTGGAATGTGAAGTCAAGTGGGCCTTAGGAAGCATCACTACAAACAAAGGTAGTGGAGGTGATGGAATTCCAGTTGAACTAATTCAAATCCTAAAAGATGATGCTGTGAAAGTGCCGCACTCCATATGCCAGCACATCTGGAAAACTCAGCAGTGGCCACAGGCCTGGAAAAGGTCAGTTTTCATCCCAATTCCAATGAGAGGAAATGCCAAAGAATGCTGAAACTACCGCGCAATTGCACTCATGTCACACGCTGGCAAAGTAAAGCTCAAAATTCTCCAAGCCAGGCTTCAACAGCATGTTAACCATGAACTTCCAGATGTTCAAGCTGGATTTAGAAAAGGCAGAGGAACCAGAGATTAAATTGCCAACAACCACTGGATCATTAAAAGAATGCTGAAACTACCGCACAATTGCACTCATGTCACACGCTGGCAAAGTAAAGCTCAAAATTCTCCAAGCCAGGCTTCAACAGCATGTTAACCGTGAACTTCCAGATGTTCAAGCTGGATTTAGATAAGGCAGAGGAACCAGAGATTAAATTGCCAACAACCACTGGATCATTTAAAAGCAAGCAAGTTTGAGAAAAATACCTACTTCTGCTTTATTGACTGTACCAAAGCCTTTGATCATGTGGATCACAATAAACTGTGAAAAATTCTTCAAGAGATGGAAATACCAGACCACCTAACCTGCCTTTTGAGAAATCTGTATGCAGGTCAGGAAGCAACTTAGAACAGGACATGGAAAAACAGACTAGTTCCAAATAGGGAACAGAGTAAATCAAGGCTGTATATCGTCACCCTGCTTATTTAACTTGTATACAGAATACATCATGAGAAACACGGGCTAAATGAAGCACAAGCTGGAATCAAGATTGCTGGGAGAATTATCAATAAACTCAGATATGCAGATGACACTACCCTTATGGCAGAAAGTGAAAAAGAACTAAAGAGCCTCTTGATGAAAGTGAAAGAGGAGAGTGAAAAAATTGACTTAAAACTCAACTTTCAGAAAACTGAGATCATAGCATCTGGCCCATCAATTCATGGAAAAAAGATGGGGAAACAGTGGAAAAAGTGACAGACTTTATTTTGAGGGGCTCCAAAACTACCGAAGATAGTGACTGAAGCTATGAAATTAAAAGACACTTGCTCCTTGGAAGAAAAGTTATGACCAACCTAGACAGCATATTGAAAAGCAGAGACATTACTTTGCCAACAAAGGTTGTCTAGTCAAGGCTATGGTTATTCCAATAGTCATATATGGATTTGAGAGTTGGACTACAAAGGAAGCTGAGTGCCAAAGAAATGATGCTTTTGAACTGCAGTGTTGGAGAAGACTCTTGAGAGTCCCTTGGACTGCAAGGAGATCCAACCAGTCCAACCTAAAGGAAATCAATCCTGAATATTCATTGGAAGAACTGATGCTGAAGCTGAAACTCAAATACTTTGTCTACCTGATGTGAAGAACTGACTCATTTTAAAAGACCCTGATGCTGGGAAAGATTGAAGGCAGGAAGATTTTGGGATGGCAGAGAATGAGATGGTTGGATGGCATCACTGACTCAATGGACATGAGTTTGAGTAAACTCTGGGAGTTGGTGATAGACAGGGAGGCCTGGTGTGTTGCAGTCCATGGAGTTGTAGAGTTGGACATGACTGAGTGTCTGAACTGAATTGTACTGATGCATAATGTGTTTGATCTTATTTTTTTGTTTGTTTAGGTTGTCTTGATTTTTCCTTTCCAGAGACTAACATAGCCGACTTAATACTATCTTTGTGTTTGTACAACATATGCTAAAGAATTATTCTTTTTTATTTTTGAAAAAATAAGGCAAAATAAGCATTTTTAGAAAACTGTTATTGTTCATTTCACTTTCCTCTGTGTTTTCACAAGGAAAAGTCATGTTATAATTAAAGGACACCCTTCCTTGGCATGTTTTATGGTCCCACTAAACATAGCACTATATTGTTGAAGGTGCTGATGGGTAACAAGGGCAAGTATTCCTTAATGTCAGATTTACCTTTTCATCTCCTGGATACCTGGGGGGATAAACTTTACTAAACTCAAATGTCAGAGCTCTATTCTGCATTTCAGCATGATAGCTCAGCAATGTGCAGCTGTACACTTCAGCAGAAATGTCTGCCTGGCCAGATTAATGGTCAGATTAATGGTATCTGTTTATTTTAAATAAATCTATTTTGAGGCAATGTCTCCAGATGTTTGCCTAGTTAATAACAAAAGGCTCCTAGAGGGCCTAGAATAAGCATAAAAGAAATAAAGGATTTTTTCCAAGGTAATTATCTCTAGTCAATAATAATTAGTCAATGATTGATTGGACAAATGAAAAATGATGTTTTAAACTTTTTATCAGATCAGAAAAAGTTAAGATTAGATGACTTTCTACCTGTTTTTCATTTTACAAGTGTTGAGGATGCTGAACAATGATTAGATATGATGTTCTGATAAATGATGAAATGTTTCTTTTTAAGCAGTAAATATAGAAGATAGTAAGAAGGAGCTCTGGGGATCCTTATTTAACTCTTAGGTGTGTCTGAATCCACATCTAAAAGTACCATACCAAATTTACCTCTGTAATCTTCCGATCAACTCAGAAATGTCATTTTAGCTTCTTTTACAAATGTTAGCACTTGGCTCTGAAATAACAGATCATCTCTTTGGTTCTTGTTCCATTTTCCTTTTCTGTAGTTTTGACAAAATTGAACATCATTACCCATAAAATTTCTGCTTATTGAGTTTTTCAGATTTGTTGAGCATTCTTCATCTCAACATTTTTTTTTTCTTTCTGAGGAGTGGGAGCATTAAGAAGGTAACTACCTAAACAGATGGATCATTTTTTATATGCCAAGTGACTTACATATATAATATTATTTAATTACCATGTAAATTTCATGCTTTATGAGGTATATTAGTTTGCAAGGCTGTCATAATAAAGTGCCACAGACTGGGTGGCTTAAATAACAAAAATTTATTATCCTCACATTTCTGGAGACTAGAAGCCCAAGGTCAATGTGTTGGCAGGATTGGTTTCTTCTTAAGGGCCTTCCTCTTTGCTTGTAGATGACTGTCTTTTTCCTGGTCTTCACATCGTCTTTTTCCATGTATGCCTATCCTCACCTCCTTTTCTTATAAGGACAACAGTCATATTGCATTATGGTCCAACTAATTTTTCTTTAATTATCTCTTTAAAAGCACTGTTTTAAAGACCTAATTTTATCTGATTAAGATCTTGCTTTTAAGAGATAATTAGTACTGGGAGTTAGGATTTTAACACATAAATTTTGTAAGAGACACTATTCAGACCATAACAGGAGGGTTATGTAGGAGGCAAACTGAGACAGTGAATTTAAGGGTGAGTCACAGGAAATGAAATTGGTCATTTCAGAAATTCTCCATGAAATCAATAACACTGTCTACCACATTCTGCCTCCCACCTGGATCTTGTTCTTGACATGGTCATTAATTCTGAATGACTTTCAGAGAGTTCCTAAACTTTATTTATTTATTTATTTATTTATTTTGCTATTGTTCATTGTACAAAACAAGGAAGTCTTGTGGAATTTAAGGAATCATACAATTTAAATATTTTGGATGACAGGAGTTGAATTTCTGCCATAAGTCCTGATTCTCCACTTACATTGTAGAACCCTTTGGGGTGGAAACAAATTTCACTTTTTAATTTCATTAATAATTAAACAATATTGAATTTATGATTAATTAATAAAATTGGGGCTTTTAAGTTCTTTATTACAATGGAGAAATGAGAGGTTTTCACTTCAAAGTATATATTATATGCAGATTTTGTAAAAGCATCTAATGATTTCAGTCTACATTTAACAATGGAGCAACAGCTACAAAGGTAGAAAATAATAAAAAAAATCATTGTAAAGAATTTTCATGTGATTACAATCAAAATCTTTCAGTTCTTTATTGAATATGATATACAACTCTTTTGTGTTTCTTTTTAATGATTTCAAATTAAATAAATGGACAGCATACAGCAAACATGGCATAGAAGACCTAAAGCTGATTTACTAAACAGATTCAGTTTTCAGGTTATAGAATATAATTATCCCAGTTATCACAGACCCAATTTAATTTCATTGTCATATCATTTGTAAATTCTTGAAGCTGAGAAATTTTGAGCATATGGTTATGTTATACATATGTTGCTGCTGCTGCTGCTAAGTCACTTCAGTCATGTCTAACTCTGTACCACCCCATAGATGGCAGCCCACCAGGCTCCCCCATTCCTGGGATTCTCCAGGCAGAACACTGGACTGGGTTGTCATTGCCTTCTCCAATACATATATTAGAATGGTATTAAGTGTCGGCTTCTTGAATTTCATTTATTTTAAATTATAAACAATTCACTTCTTTGAAGATGTTTCATTAATGGTTTCCTTTAGGTTAAATGATGAAGAAAAGTGAAAGTGACTCAGTTATGTCTGACTCTTGTGACCCCATGCACTATACAATCCATGGAATTCTCCAGGCCAGAATACTGGAGTGGGTAGACGTTCCCTTCTCCAGGGGATTTTTTGAACCCAGTATCGAACCTAGGTCTCCCACATTGCAGGCAGATTCTTTACCAGCTGAGCCACCAGGGAAGCCCAAATGATGAGCATATATTTAAATATTTTTCACCCTCATATTTTATATTTAGAAATTATATTGATAATAGCTATGATATCAAATCAGTAATTTTTTATTTGGCCTACTTCCTTCAGTGCTAAAATGCTTACATTTTCATTATTTCTCTAGTATAAAATAGAAGGGCATTCTAGAATAAAAATATATTAGAGTTTTAGGCTCTGATGTCTAAAAAAAATGTATGTTATGGTCTGAATGTGTCCATACAGAATTCATATTGAAATCTAAACCTCCAAAGATGATGGGATCAGGAGATGGGGCCTTTGAGAGGTGCTTCAACCATTAGGGTGAGCCTTCATCAAAGGGATTAGTGCTCTTATAAAAGAATGTTCAGAGAAATCTCTCACCTCTTCCAGCATGTGAGGACATAAGGGGAAGACACCAGCTAGGAACCAACTAGGGGTTCCTCACCAGAAGATGACCATGGTGACAACTTGATCTTGGACTTTCCAGCCTAACTGTGAACCACAAATTTCTGTTTATAAATTAGCCAGTCAGTGGTATTCTGTTATAGCAGCTTGAATAGACTAACCACAACACTCATCATTAATACACTCTTCAGAGCCACTACATCACTCTCAGCAATTGTTTCGCATTGAGTATTATGTCTATAGTACGGCTCAACAGAAATGAATTATTTGAATATTACATAAACGAGATGGACACAGCTTATTTTTCTGCCCAGGTACTAGACTGTTTAAGACTGACTACATAATCTTTTCATAATCCTGTAAACAAATATATTATTCTTAACTTTGACTATAGTTTAGTAACATTTTATGCAGCAAAGGTGCAATCTCATTTTATGGAATTCCTCAATGATGTATGTCCAGAAACCATCATGTACTTGTGAAAAGAAATTAAACATAAAATTAAATACATTTTGTGATTATGAGAACACATCCATGAAAGTATAATGATATTAAAATTGTTTCTCATTTTTATGAAGCATTTAATTTTCTCTCATAAAGCAACAATGTGCCTATAATATTTGGAAACTTTTCATTGTTTAAATATATTTTATGCCAAATACATGACTGTTTCATAGATAATACATATTTAAGGAATAATAAGCATAAAGCATTAAATCATATTTAAGAAAAGACATTTTGTCAATTTTAAAACATATGGGTTACAAGATCTTTTAGAACTAACACCCAAAAAAGGTGTTCTTTTCATTATAGGGGGCTGGAATGCAAAAGTAGGAAGTCAAGAAACACCTGGAGTAACAGGCAAATTTGGCCTTGGAATGTGGAATGAAGCAGGGCAAAGACTAACAGAGTTTTGCCAAGAGAATGCACCGGTCATAGCAAACACCCTCTACCAACAACACAAGAGAAGACTCTACACATGGACATCACCAGATGGTCAACACCGAAATCAGATTGATTATATTCTTTGCAGCCAAAGATGGAGAAGATCTACACAGTCAACAAAAACGAGACCGGGAGCTGACTGTGGCTCAGATCATGAACTCCTTATTACCAAATTCAGAGTTAAACTGAAGAAAGTAGGGAAAACCGCTAGACCATTCAGGTATGACCTAATTCAAATCCCTTATGATTATACAGTGGAAGTGAGAAATAGATTTAAGGGCCTATATCTGATAGATAGAGTGCCTGGTGAACTATGGAATGAGGTTCGTGACATTGTACAGGAGAAGGGATCAAGACCATCCCCATGGAAAAGAAATGTAAAAAAGCAAAATGGCTGTCTGGGGAGGCCTTACAAATAGCTGTGAAAAGAAGAGAGGTGAAAAGCAAAGGAGAAAAGGAAATATATAAGCATCTGAATGCAGAGTTCCAAAGAATAGCAAGAAGAGATAAGAAAGCCTTCTTCAGCGATCAGTGCAAAGGAATAGAGGAAAACAACAGAATGGGAAACATTAGAGATCTCTTTAAGAAAATTAGAGATACCAAGGGAACATTTCAGGCAAAGATGAACTTGGAAAAGGACAGAAATGGTAGGGACCTAATAGAAGCAGAAGATATTAAGAAGAGGTGGCAAGAATACATGGAAGAACTGTATAAAAAAGATCTTCATGACCCAGATAAACATGATGATGTGATCACTCATCTAGAGCCAGACATCTGGGAATGTGAAGTCAAGTGGGCCTTAGAAAGCATCACTATGAACAAAGCTAGTGGAGGTGACGGAATTCCAGTTGAGCTGTTTCAAATCCTGAAAGATGATGCTGTGGAAGTGCTGCACTCAATATGCCAGCAAATCTGGAAAACTCAGCAGTGGCCACAGGACTGGAAAAGGTCAGTTTTCATCTCAACTCCAAAGAAAGGCAATGACAAAGAATGCTCAAACCACCGCACAATTGCACTCATCTCACATGCTCGTAAAGTAATGCTCAAAATTCTCCAAGACAGGCTTCAGCAATACGTGAGCCATGAACTCCCTGATGTTCAAGCTGGTTTTAGAAAAGGCAGGGGAACCAGAGATCAAATTGCCAACATCCGCCGGATCATGGAAAAAGCAAAAGAATTCCAGAAAAACATCTATTTCTGCTTTATTGACTACGCCAAAGCCTTTGACTGTGTGGATCACAAGCAACTGTGGAAAATTCTGAAAGAGATGGGAATACCAGGCCACCTAACCTTCCTCGTGAGAAATCTGTATGCAGGTCAGGAAGCAACAGTTAGAACTGGACATGGAACAACAGACTGGTTCCAAATAGGAAAAGGAGTACGTCAAGGCTGTATATTGTCACCATGCTTATTTAACTTCTATGGAGAGTACATCATGAGAAATGCTGGACTGGAAGAAACACAAGCTGGAATCAAGATTGCTGGGAGATCAAGATTGCTGCTCAGATATGCAGATGACACCACCCTTATGGCAGAAAGTGAAGAGGAGCTAAAAAGCCTCTTGATGAAAGTGAAAGAGGAGAGTGAAAAAGTTGGCTTAAAGCTCAACATTCAGAAAACGAAGATCATGGCATCTGGTCCCATCACTTCATGGGAAATAGATGGGGAAACAGTGTCAGACTTTATTTCTTTGGGCTCCAAAATAACTGCAAATGGTGACTGCAGCCATGAATTTAAAAGACGCTTACTCCTTGGAAGAAAAGTTATGACCAGCCTAGATAGTATATTCAAAAGCAGAGATATTACTTTGCCGACTAAGGTCCATCTAGTCAAGGCTATGGTTTTTCCTGTGGTCAGGTATGGATGTGAGAGTTGGATTGTGAAGAAGGCTGAGTGCCGAAGAATTGATGCTTTTGAACTGTGGTGTTGGAGAAGACTCTTGAGAGGCCCTTGGACTGCAAAGAGATCCAACCAGTCCATTCGGAAGAAGATCAACCCTGGGGTTTCTTTGGAAGGAGTGACGCTAAAGCTGAAGCTCCAGTACTTTGGCCACCTCATGTGAAGAGTTGACTCATTGGAAAATACCTTGATGCTGGGAGGGATTGGGGGCAGGAAGAGAAGGGGACGACCGAGGATGAGATGGCTGGATGGCATCACTGACTCGATGGACGTGAGTATGAGTGAACTCTGGGAGATGATGATGGACAGGGAGGCCTGGTGTGCTGCGATTCATGCAGTCGCAAAGAAAGGGATTGGGGGCAGGAAGAGAAGGGGACGACCGAGGATGAGATGGCTGGATGGCATCACTGACTCGATGGACGTGAGTATGAGTGAACTCTGGGAGATGATGATGGACAGGGAGGCCTGGTGTGCTGCGATTCATGCAGTCGCAAAGAGTCAGACACGACTGAGCGACTGAACTGAACTGAATTTTCACATGAACCAAGGTTAACATTAATCATTGTCAGCTTTTTATTTTCACTTGCCTGAAATATAATTTATTTTTGTTTTAGCCTAATTGTAGTGATTTAAAAATATGAGAATCATATTTTTTCATCAAAATGATATATCAGTTCAGTTCAGTTGCTTAGTCGTGTCTGACTCTTTGCGTCCCCATGAATAGCAACATGCCAGGCCTCCCTGTCCATCACCAACTCCCAGAGTTCACCCAAACTCATGTGCATCGAGTCAGTGATGCCATCCAGCCATCTCATCCTCTGTCGTCCACTTCTCTTCCCCAATCACTCCCAGCATCAGAGTCTTTCCCAATGAGTCAACTCTTCGCATAAGGTGGCCAAAGTATTGGATTTCAGCTTCAGCATGAGTCTTTGCAATGAACACCCAGGATTTATCTCCTTTAGGATGGACCGGTTGGATCTTCTTGCAATCCAAGGGACTCTCAAGAGTCTTCTCCAACACCACAGTTCAAAAGCATCAATTCTTCGGCGCTCAGCTTTCTTCACAGTCCAACTCTCACATCCATACATGACCACTGGAAAAACCATAGCCCTGACTAGACGGACCTTTGTTGGCAAAGTAATGTCTCTGCTTTTTATTATGCTATCTAGGTTGGTCATAACTTTTCTCCCAAGGAGTGATCGTCTTTTAATTTCATGGCTGCAGTCACCATCTGCAGTGATTATGGAGCCCCCCAAAATAAAGTCAGCCAGTGTTTCCACTGTTTCCCCTTCTACTTCCCATGAAGTGATGGGACCAGATGCCATGATCTTAGTTTTCTGAATGTTGAGCTTTAAGCGAGCTTTTTCACTTCCACTTTCACTTTCATCAAGAGGCTCTTTAGTTCTTCACTTTCTGCCATAAGGGCGGTGTCATCTGCATATTTGAGGTTACTGATATTTCTCCCAGCAATCTTGATTCCAGTTTGTGCTTCTTCCAGCCCAGCATTTCTCATGATGTACTCTGCATAGAAGTTAAATAAGCAGGGTGACAATATATATCCTTGACGTACTCCTTTTCACCCCATGAATAGCAACATGCCAGGCCTCCCTGTCCATCACCAACTCCCAGAGTTCACCCAAACTCATGTGCATCGAGTCAGTGATGCCATCCAGCCATCTCATCCTCTGTCGTCCACTTCTCTTCCCCAATCACTCCCAGCATCAGAGTCTTTCCCAATGAGTCAACTCTTCGCATAAGGTGGCCAAAGTATTGGATTTCAGCTTCAGCATGAGTCTTTGCAATGAACACCCAGGATTTATCTCCTTTAGGATGGACCGGTTGGATCTTCTTGCAATCCAAGGGACTCTCAAGAGTCTTCTCCAACACCACAGTTCAAAAGCATCAATTCTTCGGCGCTCAGCTTTCTTCACAGTCCAACTCTCACATCCATACATGACCACTGGAAAAACCATAGCCCTGACTAGACGGACCTTTGTTGGCAAAGTAATGTCTCTGCTTTTTATTATGCTATCTAGGTTGGTCATAACTTTTCTCCCAAGGAGTGATCGTCTTTTAATTTCATGGCTGCAGTCACCATCTGCAGTGATTATGGAGCCCCCCAAAATAAAGTCAGCCAGTGTTTCCACTGTTTCCCCTTCTACTTCCCATGAAGTGATGGGACCAGATGCCATGATCTTAGTTTTCTGAATGTTGAGCTTTAAGCCAGCTTTTTCACTCTCCACTTTCACTTTCATCAAGAGGCTCTTTAGTTCTTCACTTTCTGCCATAAGGGCGGTGTCATCTGCATATTTGAGGTTACTGATATTTCTCCCAGCAATCTTGATTCCAGTTTGTGCTTCTTCCAGCCCAGCATTTCTCATGATGTACTCTGCATAGAAGTTAAATAAGCAGGGTGACAATATATATCCTTGACGTACTCCTTTTCCTATTTGGAACCAGTCTATTGTTCCATTCCCAGTTCTAACTGTTGCTTCCTGACCTGCATATAGGTTTCTCAAAAGGCAGGTCAGGTGGTCTGGTATTCCCATCTCCTTCACAATTTTTCACAGTTTATTGTGATCCAGATAGTCAAAGGCTTTGGCATAGTCAATAAAGCAGAAATAGCTGTTTTTCTGGAACTCTCTTGCTTTTTCTATGATCCAGCAGATGTTGGTAATTTGATCTCTGGTTCCTCTGCCTTTTCTAAAACCAGCTTGAACATTTCGAAGTTCACGGATTACATATTGCTGAAGCCTGGCTTGGAGAATTTTTAGCATTATATTACTAGCATGTGAGATGAGTGCAATTGTGCGGTAGTTTGAGCATTCTTTGGCACTGCCTTTCTTTGGGATTGGAATGAAAACTGACCTTTTTCAGTCCTGTGGCCACTGTTGAGTTTTCCAAATGTGCTGGCATATGGAGTGCAGCACTTCCACAGCATCATCTTTCAGGATTTGAAATAGCTCAACTGGAATTCCATCCCCTCCACTAGCTTTGTTCATAGTGATGCTTTCTAAGGCCCACTTGACTTCACATTCCAGGATATCTGGCTCCAGGTGAGCGATCACAGCATTGTGATTATCTGGGTCGTGAATATTATCTGAGTTGGTTTGCTGGAGCAACTGTGAAGAGATACCCCACCTCAAAGGTAAGAGAAACCCAAGCAGGATGGTAGGTGTTGTGAGATGGCATCAGAGGGCAGACACACTGAAACCATAATCACAGAAAACTAGCCAATCTGATCACATGGACTACAGCCTTGTCTAACTCAATGAAACTAAGCCATGCCATGTGGGGCCATCCGAGACGGATGGGTCATGGTGAACAGGTCCTACAGAATGTGGTCTACTGGAGAAGGGACTACTTAGCATAATAATCTAGAAAAAATTCAAAATGATCTCTCTTCTCTCTTGCTGTTTGTTCTGCCTGGCGTATACTCTGCATCTTTAAATGCATAATGGAACATAACCTCTATCTCAGATATACCAAATGTCTTATTCGTTTTTTTGTTGTTCAGTCATGTTTGACTCTTTGTGACCCCATAAACTACAGCACAACAGGCCTCCCTGTCTTCCACCATTTCTTGGAGCTTGCTCAACTGCATGTCCATTGAATTGGTGATGCCATCCAATCACCTCATCCTCTGTCTTCCCTTTCTCTTCCTATTTTCAATCCTTCCCAGCATCAGGGTCTTTTCTAATGAGTCAGCTCTTTACATAAGGTGGCCAAAGTATTGAAGCTCAGCTTCAGCATCAGTTCTTCCAATGAATATTCAGGATTGATTTCCTTTAGGATAGACTGATCTCCTTGCACTTCAAGGGACCCTCAAGAGTCTTCTCCAACACCACAGTTTGGAGGAAACTAAATCTTTTATAGAATAAGAATATTTTAACGACATCAATGGGGCTTTCAACGACAATCCCTGGTGGCTCAGATGGTAAAGAATTTCCCTGCAATGTGGGAGACCTGGGTTCAATCCTTGGATACAGAGGATCCCTAGAGAAGGGAATGGCAACCTACTCCAGTATTCTTGCCTAGGAAGTCCCATGGACAGAGAAGCCTGGCAGGTTACAGTCCATGGGGTCACACAGAATCTGGCATGACAGAGCAACTAACACATTCACTTTTCAACAATATCAATATGGCACTACTTGATACTGAAGGCTCTCTTTGTTCATTACTTATAGATGAGATTTTTCTACCAGAGTCTATTTGGTTCACTGATTTCTTTTTTGGTTGTGATTGTTACTGATACTTTTTTACTTTCTTGCTTTAAAAGATTTCTTAAAATTTTTGTACTAAACTAAAATCTCTCTCATTCTATACATTTATTTCTTTACTTTGAATAAAGAGTAAGCATAATTCTCTTCAAAGTATCTCCAAATAACTATTATTAAGTTATGAGACTTTATTCTAGAGAATAATCATTTCCAGTTTTCTCAACAATTCATCCCCTCAGTAACCTAAAAATGTTGGAATACCTTTTGTTCAATTGCAGTCTGAGGTATATTATACCCCTTACTATGAGGTTCTCAGAAAAGGTAGGAATGCCTCAGAAAGGTATAGGAATAAGGGATACATTTTCTTCTTTAAAAATAATGTTTTTCTAGGTATTAAATCTTTTTTTCAAGTAGCACCAATATGTTGGTTTTTAATTAGTTTACCTTAAACTAAAATCAGCTTGTACATTTGATTGTTAGTTAATTATTCTTACAGTTTGTTGAGAACTTGAAGAGTTGATTTTGGCTTCCCTAGTAGCTCAAATTTGGAGGGAACTAAATATACAACTTTATTCAGTTCAGTTCAGTCGCCCAGTCGTGTCTGACTCTTTGCGACCCCATGAATCGCAGAATGCCAAGCCTCCCTGTCCATCACCAACTCCCAGAGTTCACTCAAACTCACGTCCAATGAGTCAATGATGCCATCCGGCCATCTCATCCTCTGTCGTCCCCTTCTCCTCCTGCCTCCAATCCCTCCCAGCATCAGAGTCTTTTCCAAAGAGTCATCTCTTCGCATAAGGTGGCCAAAATACTGGAGTTTCAGCTTTAGCATCATTCCTTCCAAAGAAACCCCAGGGTTGATCTCCTTCAGAATGGACTGGTTGGATCTCCTTGCAGTCCAAGGGACTCTCAAGAATCTTCTCCAACACCACACTTCAAAAGCATCAATTCTTCTGCGCTCAGCCTTCTTCACAGTCCAACTCTCACATCCATACATGACCACAGGAAAAACCATAGCCTTGACTAGATGGACCTTAGTTGGCAAAGTAATGTCTCTGCTTTTGAATATGCTATCTAGGTTGGTCACAACTTTTCTTCCAAGGAGTAAGCGTCTTTTAATTTCATGGCTGCATTCACCATCTGCAGTGATTTTGGAGCCCAAAGAAATAAAGTCTGACACTGTTTCCACTGTTTCCTCATCTATTTCCATGAAGTGATGGGACCGGATGCCATGATCTTCATTTTCTGGACTTTATTAGTATCCCTTTAGAATCTTATACCCTGTAGTCCAGCTTACCTTTCTAGCTTGTGAGAATCCTTTCAGACCTATAATTGTCATTCATTATCTCTTCAGGTTTCATGGCAATCATTGGGAACATTAATAAATATTCTACTTCATCTTTTCTTTTGGGTTCATGATAGAATTATAATTTTTGCATTCTGGAAGTTCAGTGCATTTCTGTGATTTGATTTGTCCAATAAAATTTAGCCAAAATTTTCTGTGTCATATCTAGCAAATTTTTTTGCCTCTATTTTCTGTGACTGGTAACATTAAGTAGGATACCTGTTTCTCAGCCTGGGTACGGGAATGGGGATGATGCAAAGAGACCCTCCCACAAGCCTGAGATTAACATGTGAAACAGCATTAAATAATCCCTTCTTGCTTTAAACCACAGAGATTATGAGTGTGTTTGAGGGAGGTGCACATATGTGCTGAAATTTTTATTGTTGTTATATATGTTAGAATAATCAGGTTTCATAACAAAATGTCAGTGGCTTAATGTGGCAAAATTTAACTTTTTTTCTCATACAACATGTCTAAGGTGGGTTTTCAGCGCAGCATTGTTCACTACAATCACTCAGATATCCAGGCTAGTGGTGGTCCATCTTGACACCTGCTTTCATCATCTCTTGGCAGGGAAAATGAGTGTGGGGTGCCTTATCTACTCTTAGACTCTTAGAGTAGTAAGTTACCCAGAAGTGACACAACACTTTTTATATTTTGTTGACCAAAACAAATCACACACCTACATCTAGCTTCAGATTGGTGGAATGTATGAATTATTTGTTAGGAATTCAGTATAAGTACCATATCCTTTCAAAAGATCCTCTATCCAACTGTGGAAAAGATGGAAACTATCATATATTCCTGAGGCTCCTCTTTTAGAAAGCAGGAGAAAAGCAGAGGTCACTATTCCCTGGAAGTGGTTACAAGTACATAAGTGACTAGTGTGAGGTTCATAGTTGCTTCTTGGTGAGAACTGAGAACCACTATACTGCTGCCAGCTGAGATAAGTAGAGGGAAATTTTCTAGAAATCCCTTTAAAAAGGAAATAATTTCCAACTAGCTTTTGACAGACACCATCTTCAGTATGTCATGCAGGCATTCAACTCTGCTTCCCTAACCATATGAAGGTGGCTTCTCTCCCTTTTATAAGGATTTTTCTGTACTTAGCTTTCCCATCTCCTTCAGATTCATAACACATCTCAATTCCTATATTAATTTATAAAAGAATGCTTAGATTGACTCTGTTTCACTGGCAACACATACCAATACAGCAGAAACCTGCAAACTTTATGGTTTCAGAGAAAGGATAACCAGAGAATGTATGGTCAGCCCTAATGAATACTACATACATTATGTACCCACAGATAAACTAATTCTTTTATTTAAATGTTTGTGTTCCTGTCAAATTCTTCATGTTGAGACCCTAATCTCAACGTGATGGGATTTGGGGATGAGATATTCAGGAAGTAATTAGGACATAAGGATGGAACTCTCATGAATAGGGTTGATGATCTTATAAGAAAACATTAGGTAGTTCTCTTTCTATCACATAAGGATACAGCAAGATAATGATCCTCTGTCTACCTGGAAGAGGGAACTCATCAAGAACACATCCGTGATCTTGATTGTCCAGGCTCCAGAACTGTGAGAAATAAATGTTTGTTGTTGAAGCCACCAGTCTATGGTAATTTTTTATACTAGCTCAAACAGATTAAGACATACAATGGCACCCTACTCTGGTACTCTTGCCTGGAAAATCCCATGGACGGAGGAGCCTGGTGGGCTGCAGTCCATGGGGTCGCTAAGAGTTGGACACGACTGAGCGACTTTACTTTAACTTTTCATTTTCATGCACTGGAGAAGGAAATGGCAACCCACTCCAGTGTTCTTGCCTGGAGAATCCCAGAGATGGGGGAGCCTGGTGGGCTGCCGTCTATGGGGTCGCACAGAGTCAGACACAACTGAGTGACTTAGCAGCAGCAGCAGCTCAAACAGATTAAGACATACATTAGAACTGAAATTTTGAGTACTATTTTAATACTAATCTATTAAAAAAGAACATTTTATAAATATGGAAGTAGCTTTGGAACTGAGTAATGAGTAGTGGCTGGAATTCCTGCTAGAAGTGGTGATTATTATGAAGGGACTTTCAAAGGTGATTCTCCTGAAAGTTCATGAATAAAAATAAGGAAGCTTTAGATAAAGTGCCCATCTTCTTAGAGAGACTACATAATCATGTACAGAACTGTACAGAAATAAGAACAGTAAAGGCCACTCTGATGTTGTCCCAGATCAAAACAAAGAACAAGTTATTAGACAATGAAGAAGATAATCCTTGTTATAAAGTGGCAAGGAATTTGGCTGAATTGTACTTGTGATCTAGTCTTTTGTGAAAGCTAGAACTTGAAACCAGAAAAAATGTATATATATCTGTATATTAGTCCTTTTGACCATGACAGAAAATAAGAATTAAATAAAAGTTGGGCAGTGCTATTTCTGAGATTTCAAATATATATAAGAAATCCATTTTATCACAATACTAGTGCAAAAGGGAAAAGTGGGAAAACAGATTTTTAAACTGTGTTAAGGTTTTTACAGTGTCTAGAAGTGGTAGCAGTTACAATTGAAGTGAGATCCTAATGTAAATACATACTAGAGTAACCATTAAAGTAATTCTTGTATAAGATCATATCAATTAAAGATATAAATCCATTGGGAAACACACTATCAATTTGAAATCTCAGTATTGTTAAAGTGACATTTCACACAAATTTATGTATATATTCAATGTAATTCCAGTCAAAATCCCCACTTCTTTTTACCGGTAATTGACCAACTGGTTCTAAAAAATATATATGGCAATGAAAGTACAAAAAAGTAATCAAAGTCACATTTAAGGAAGAACAAAGCTGGAGGACATACTCACCAAGTATCAAGACTTATTTTAAAGCAAATTAGTGAGGTATTGGTGTAAGGAAAGGTAAATAACCAATACAACAGATTAGAGGGTCTAGAAACAGACCTGTGTCTTCATGGTTACCAGAATTAGGATAAAGATATTACTACAGTACAGAGGGAAAGGATGATATTTTCAATAAGTTGAACAGATCAATTAGCTTTCCATATAAAAATAACTTTAATATTATACATACACATGAAAATTCATATAAATTTTAAAATTAATTGAAGAGTAAGATAATTGCATTTCTAGAAGTCAGATGAAATACTTTCCTAATGCTGGGGGTAGGTAGAGATTATTCTTAAACAGGCTAGAAAAACACTGAAGATCTCAATCATAGATGACTGATATATCGTATTTCATTAAAATGAAATTTCTGTTCTTCAAAGACATTATTAAGAAAGTGAGAATGTAAAGCAATAAATGGAAAAAAATACTATATACACATGAAAAGGGGCTCATACTTAGAACTCATATAAGGAACTCCTATCAATCAATAGAAACATCAACAATCTAATTTTTTAAATGGACAAAAGGCTTAAATAGGTACTTATTAATAGCTGAAAAGGATATCTATATTGCCTATAAGCATATGAAATGGCATTCAAGATCATCAGTCATCTGTAGACACTGACATGCTTATTTTAAATGTAGGTTTTATTTACTTACTATTTACTTACACAGTCTGTTCATATCTAAAGTGTGATGTAAACAGTAAAAAATTCAATAAAAATAAAAGCATCTAAAATAGGTGAATTTTATTTATATCCTTTAAATTTTTATTACAATTTATATATTTTTAAAATTTTGTGATTATGTACTTGTCGTTCAACTATTTGAATATAAATTAATTATTCCTCTAAAGTTATGGCCGGATTGCCAAACTTGATAACGCGTGTACTAGTTAAGACCTAAGTATTTGGAAAGTTTAGATCAGAACTAATTTCATTAGGATGAATTTGGCAAACAAGTTCTTTTTTCAGGTATCTTTTGAATGTATTTTTTGTTTTAGGTATACAACAGAATGATTTGATTTTTTTTTTAATACACAGGAAATGATCACCATGGTTGTCTAGTTACCACCTATCACCATATAGAGTTATTAAAATATCGATTATATTCCCTTCACTGTACATTATGTCTCCATTACTTTACTTCTTTTATAGCTGGAAGTTTGTACCTATTAATCTCCTTCACCTATTTCTCCTGTCCCCACAGATTTCTTCTGGCAACTACTAATTTTCTGTATGTGTGGGTCTGTCTCTCTTTTATTTTGAATTATTACCATCCTTAAAAATCAAACTGAACAAATAAAGATACTATTGGGTTTTTCCTTTGAAAGCATGTATTAAGATTTTGTTGTAATGCTATCCTAAATAGTAAAATTGCTCTTATGTCAAGAGTTGCTTTGTGTTTTTAACACAAGGGACATGCCTGTAATAATATCAAAATGCTGTTGCTAAGTCGCATCAGTCGTGTCCGACCTTGTGCAACGCCATAGACGGCAGCCCATCAGGCTCCCCGTCCCTGAGATTCTCCAGGCAAGAACACTGGAGTGGGTTGCCATTTCCTTCTCCAATGCATGAAAGTGAAAAGTGAAAGTGAAGTCGCTCAGTCGTGTCCGACTCTTAGCGACCCCATGGACTGCAGCCTTCCAGGCTCCTCCATCCACGGCATTTTCCAGGCAAGAGTACTGGAGTGGGGTTTATTACTCCATACTGTGATAAGACCCAGTTGCTAATACGTGTATTAAAATGTTAAATTATATTCATATGTCATTAATGTCCACTGCTGGCTTATTTGTAACCCATGTTAACATTTTGCCTATTGGAAAATGCATTTTTTTACTAGGTCAGTGTATAAACCCTTGAGGAATTTTTGTGCTTGATTCTGAAAGTACTCACTGAGGCTTCACCTTTTAAAAATACCATTTTGCTGCCAAGAAATAAATTAAATTACAATATTATTGAAGTGTAAAGATAATCAATTCATTAGGTAACTTCATAAGTTTTTTAGCAACTTTTTAAATAAGAATGTTTGGTTTTAATCTAATTGAGAAAGGATTATACTTCTTCATGAAGGAAATAGCTAATGCAAATGCCTAATTTATTTGTAAATATTGATATGATACTTTCAAATGGTTTTATATCAGTTGATTCTGTACCTCTAATGTTGCCTTTTTACTTTTTGAGTTTTTTTGTTTGTTTTATTCATTGAAGTAAATGTCAACAATGTATCACTTAAGCTAATTAACATGAAAAAATTATATTTCCTATCACTAAAAATGCCAGGATTAGAAAGTCCTACTTTTCATTTTCAGATGATGAAAGATAAAAGTATACTGCAGATAAGTTGAATTATCTCTACCATATGAAAAGTTCTTCATTTGAATTCACAAGATTAATTACATAATGTTGACATTTAGTCCAGATCTTGAAAAAACAAAACAGGTAAAGAATACATGAACCCAAAATTTCAGATGAAAGACAGAAAAACATTTACAATTCAAGAGATATGAAGAATAAATCACAAGGAACTATTTCCACCAACTCTTTACACAAAATTCTCCTGACACAAATTTAAAAGCCTCAAAAGTCAAATTAGAGAAGAAAAAAAAAGAAAGTATAGACCAACCAAGGCTATCAAATTCAAAGAAATGGAAATGGAAACTCTATTACCAGCGTGGCTACCTGCTTAAACACACTAATCATTATATGAGAGATGCTGTTTTAACTAAGAGTAGTTCAGTGTATTCATCACCTGAGTTTACTTCAAGGATTTCATATTTAAACATGAAAATCCAAAGTTGGCGGGAGATTAAAAAATGTGAGCTGAGTAATAGATGCAAGGATCTGCAACAGGAGAAGACAGAAAAGATAATCTAGACATAAACCCCACTTACTTTTATCTCTTTATATGCTATTACTTTTTTCTAGATGTGTTATTTCTATTTTTCAAACCCCACTTTTAACATATAATTGCTATTTTCTTCAGACATGTATTGTTCTATTTTCCTAACTCTTTTAAGTAAGTTCCATTTTTCCGTCCTGATCACTGTTTCTCCTGTACTTGTAACTGTTCCAACTAAAATCATGTCTATTAGAGATAGTATGAAGAAATTCATCAATCAGAAGAAGAGTTGGCTTTTCAAGTGCTGTAAAACTCACACATTCTATGAAATACAAATTATAGTATGTCTACTGACTTTGGGGAGGGAACTGTTCATTAATAAAAGTAGATATAATTACTGTGAGTCAGAGTCACAACATTTGAAAGCTTCTGTGTTTATCTGTATATAATCACTTTGACAGTACTGTAGTTCAACAGATGATAAACAAGTTTAAATTATTTTAACAAGTAACAATAATGTATTGACATGGAAAAATGGCAAAGAAAAGTCAAGCAGGTGGGTGTCATAGTTAGATAAGCACAAAAGAAAGAGATGGTAACTTAAAAGTTATTTTAAGGAGAGGTGGGGAAGTTTAACACTAGAGAAAGAAAAGATAAAATGAAATAAGCTGTCTAGTCAAATTCAGAGGAATTGGAAATATGATTGTGTTTAAAGATAATAGGGTATTTGAAAATGTTGCCATTGTAATGAAAAATCGAATTTGTCAAAAGGTGTTTTTGTTAAGTGTAACAGAATCACGTCAGGAGTGACAATTGAATATGCAGAGTCTGGGGTCTCCTGCTGAAGTATTTTATCCAAATCTCTAGAGGTACAGCTAGGAGTATTTATTTTTAACAGACACCTCAGATGATCCTTATGTACACAAAAATTTAAGAACAGTTTCTTAATAATCTAATTTAAAAATACATTTTATCAACTCTGAAAAATTTCATTTAAAGAATGATTTAACTATGAAATAGCTCACAATTTCCTCTCAAAGTCCGCTATGTCTTTAGCATTGCAAGAGAAAAAATAAAACGACATGAAATGCACTCTGATGAAATTCTGAAGATTATAATGAAAGTACATTGTATCAAATGTATCTGGTATTGGAATTTTTATGAGTACGTAGGATAACATTATGTTCCTGCATTCTAAAGTTATACAGTAAGAAGAGAATATGGTAGAAAAACAATTTTAGCAATTATCAATCTCAGGCTTCTTCAAAGTATACACTTTGATGTTCACTTATTGGGATGCAAGAAGAACTGTGGAAGCGTTGAGAGCCACTTGGTATTTCAGAAGAGAATTAAACATCATCCTCTAGTTAAAAGTCCCAGTTGATTATTTATAGGCACTGCACTGCAATTAGAATTTAAATAATTCAATGTTAGAAACCATTTTCTCTGAGATTAACAAAGATCCATTCTTATATGCTGTGTTTTTAATCAAAGAGGTGAAAGGTATAGAGCATGGGACAGGAACAAAGTGTCTGGTTACAAACTCACTCTTGCAATTTGCTGGTAATGTGCCTGACTACATGTTTAAAGGCAACTCGAATGTGGTGCACTGTCTATTCAGACCTTAATAAGAATGTAAATGAAGGATTATTGGTACCACTAGCAGATGATATGTCTTTAGAAATATTGCCTGAACTATACTCTTATTATTTCTTAACTTCCAAAAAATCTGTACAATAATACACCTCATTAATGATATTGTCATTGTCATTTAGAAAACATGTGGAGACCTGCAAAATCACTATTAATTATAGCTGCATGCATTAAAGCAGAAATGCTCAAATTCATCACTGTATTTGTTAATTAGCTGAAAAATCAGTCCTATTTTATCTATATTTCCCTAAAACTAACCTTATTATTTTTTTGATTAAGGATAATTTTTTTTTCAAAAGGGACACAGATCAGAAGAATTGTAATATGCTTTGCAACACAAACTACTCAATTTATTCCAATCTAAATTGTTTCACCCAAAAGAACATGGTAAATACTACAATAGCAAGACATCCCCACCCCCCACTTTCTTTCCATTAAAATGGTCTGATTGCCCCTTGTCCATTTCTAAATGATAGATAATATCCTCTCCTTTTTAGCTTTTCTTGTCTATTATGTCCGTTATAGAAAACCTAAAATGAGGCATTTCCTGCAAGCCTGCAGAGAGAGAAGACTGAATAGGAAGCTGAAAGGGAGTATAGAGACCAGGATAAAAGGCAGTTATTAAATTTGTGAATCTATCAGAAGACAAGAAAATAAACTGTACCACTGGCTGGAAGGGTAGTGAAGTATGACATTTCATTTTTATGCAGGTCTCAGCATGATAGAAGTAACACATTGAAGAACACTGTAAAAAAGCAGTTAGTGCATTCATTGAATGCCAGCATGGCGCCTCTGCTGTTCCTTGGTTGACCCTTTTTTGTGTCTTTGTGGAATAGTAGTGCAGAGATTCATATATATGAGATCAGACCCACCATCAACCCTTTGTGAATTTTGATGATGAGAGGCTGAGAGCTTATTCTATGTAACTCCATGAGATTGGAGGCCCAGGTGTGCTTTATATTCTTCCACATTTCTTCTCCTTCAGTGTATGAATGCAGTCTCATGCAGTTTCAAACTCACCCTCTCTCATTCTCCCTCTGACATACCCACAGTGTCATAGAATAGAGGTGTATAGAATGTTCCATATTAAGAATTCTTAAGCATTAAATGGATATTTAATGTTTTGCTTAAGTTTGTGAAAGTAATATTAAAATGAAATATTTCTCATCCTCTTTAGTTCTTTTAGATATTACATAAATAAATATTAGATAAATAGGAATGATAATTTTTTAACTTACACATTTGGAATTTGTTACAAATTTTTTTAAAGAGTTGTGCAAAATAAACAATGAACACAACATAATTTTATTTTTTTCCCCTTTCCTTTTTATACATCTGATTTCTAGTCTCCTTGTCTACCACACCTGGATGAAATCTTGAGCAGGACCTATTGCTTTTCAGCCACTAGTCAGTCAGAAAAAGAGCCTCAAGTTAAGAAATGAAAACTGTTGTCCTGTGTAATTTTAATGTTCCAAACATGTGAAAACTGTAAACTTTTCACCATCAACAGCTGAAGCCTAACCTAAGTTTGAAGATTTCAAGTGGGGACAGAGGCTTCATAAACTGGTTACTATGCTCTAACCCCAAAACACTACCCCAGCCAAGGATCTTGGTCCTTCTTAGGTGGATGGAAAGGAGCAGGAAAGGTCTTCCAGTTGAGTGTTGGTGCCCTGTAGGTGCCAAATCTTCAGCGGCTGAGCTTTTTCCTTTGGGCATTTTTGTGTGTGGGAATTATTGAAGAGCTCCTGATAGAAAGCTCCAAGTACAGTTCTTTCATATTTTCACTGGCTAATGAATTTTCAATATACTCTTCATTGAGGAAATTTGACAGTTTATCATTCACTGAGATCTCTTTGACTTCCAGATGACCTTCCTGGATAGAATTCCTTTTAGTAACTCTGGGCAGATCCACATCTGGTAAATAGGCATTGGTGGCTCAGATGGTAAAGCGCCTGCCTGTAATGAGGGAAACTTGGGTTCGATCCCTGGGTCGGGAAGATCCCCTGGAGAGGGAAATGGCACCCCACTCCAGTATTCTTGCCTGGAAAATCCCATGGACAGAGGAGCCTGGCAGGCTACAGTCCATGAGGTTGCAAACAGTCAGACATGACTGTGCGACTGAACTGAACTGATAGACCACTAGGGAAGTACTAACTCCTAGCAGTGCCTGCCTGCCTTCCCTCCCTCCTTCATTCCCCTTCCCTTCCCTTTGCTTCCTTTCTTTCCTCTATCTTGAGTCTTGATAGTCATTGTCCTTTATATTTAGACTTATCCTTGCAGAGTCTGAAATCAGCATATGCTGCTGCTGCTGCTAAGTCGCTTCAGTTGTGTCTGACTCTGTGCGACCCCATAGACGACAGCCCACGAGGCTCCCTCGTCCCTGGGATTCTCCAGGCAAGAACACTGGAGTGGGTTGCCATTTCCTTCTCCAGTGCATGAAAGTGAAAAGAGAAAGTGAAGTCGCTCAGTCATGTCTGACTCTTAGCGACCCCATGGACTGCAGCCCACCAGGCTCCTCCGTCCATGGGATTTTCCAGGCAAGAGTACTGGAGTGGGGTGCCATTGCCTTCTCCGAAATCAGTATATATGTCCCATAAACTTCATCCAACACTGGCCAATATATCCTAATTTTGTCTTAAAAATCCCTTCACTTGGTTTTAAAAAGAAGGGAAAGTAAGTTATTTTCTCCTCATTTCTATGGAAAGTACTACAAAGTAGTTTTTAGAGAAATCAATTTACAGAAACTAGGTGGAAGAAAATTTAACTAAAAACTAGATCACACTTTGTTTTTAGGCAAAAGCCCTCCATATATGGTTTTCAGTCTCCATATTGCAACATTTTGGCCAGAGGAAGTCTCTTTAGATTGGCATTGGTCTCCTTATGGCATAACACTAGTAGTCTTTAGTAGCATCCTTGGTTTCTAGTTTAAAGTTCCAGTTTCACATTGTACTGCTGCTGCTGCTGCTGCTAAGTCGCTTCAGTCGTGTCCGACACTGCGACCCCATAGACGGCAGCCCATCAGGCTCCCCAGTCCCTGGGATTCTCCAGGTAAAGAATACTGGAGTGGGTTGCCATTTCCTTCTCCAATGCATGAAAATGAAAAGTGAAAGTGAAGTTGCTTAGTCGTGTCTGACTCTTAGTGACCCCATGGACTGCAACCTACCAGGCTCCTCCGTCCATGGGATTTTCCAGGCAAGAGTACTGGAGTGGAGTGCCATTGCCTTCTCTGTCACATTGTACAGGTCTTACTATTTCCTTAAGTATTCTTGTTTCTTTAGATAAAGAAATAGTAGTTAAGAGATGATAATTTAAGTATTAAAAATGCTCTTTGCTCAAATATTGTGTAAATATTACACAAGATAGAGTTAGAGAGTCTAGCTTCCAAAATATCCTCTTCACTCTCTTCTCTCCATCCCCTTAATTAGCTACTTTTATTAATGCTGTTTATTTTCAGTCAACTTATTTGAGCTGATAAGCAGATATATGCATATATATTTTCATTTTATAAGTTTTATTAAGTTATTAACTACTGTATTGGTAAAAAAAAGAAAAAAAAAGATATTACCTACTTACATTTTAGAGGAACATTATATCCTAAAGTTCAACCTGAAGTATCCATAGATTGTCTTTTTTAAATGGTACAAACCATGGTGCATATGTGTGATAATTTCTTACACATTTCATTATTGATGAACATCTAGTTCTTTCCAATCATTTATGAATTTATTTTTATTTTTTAAATATAAATTTATTTATTTTAATTGGAGGTTAATTACTTTACAATATACTGCAAAGAATAGCCTTCAGCATATACCATTTTGAATATTCACGATATGTCTTTGAAATCCCTTCCTGGGTTAAAAGATAAACACCGTTCTAAATTTGTAAGTTAGAGCCAAATTCAAGAAAGCATGTTGTCTAAAGTCAAATGTCGCCATGGGTGAGATGTCATATTTCATACAGTATTAATTTACATTTCTCCTAATTACAAATAATAGTTTCCGTAGAGTGCTTCTATAGGTTGCCTGTTTTCTATAAATTATGGTCTTTTCCCTATCATTTTTAGAATTTTTTAAAAATATAATATATTCAGCATAACTTTTTGGTATTGTTGTAATTTTCTCTCAGTATTTCGCTTTTTAATTCTTACCTTAGTGTATTTTCATATGTAAGTTTAAAATTTCTATGTAGCTATGTGTGCTATTCCTTCATATCCAAACACCTGAATTTGAGCATTATTCAGGAACATTTCCCCACAGCTATTTCACAGAAAAATTGCCTGAATTTTTTAGCATTTATAAATGTTTATTTTATCTGTAAATCTTTAATCCACTTCTAAATTATCTATTTTCTTGTATGTGGCATCTGAACCAGATCACATTAAAATTTTTCCATGTGCTTGTAACAGAGACAAACAAACCTGCCTCCATATTAGAGCTTTTCTTTTAGCTTGAACCTTTGTGCTCTCTTGCCTGTGCTTAGTCTTGCTGACTCTGCACCTTTGTAAAGGAATATTGTCTGTAGCCTGAAATACACCTAATAGTCCTTTTTCAAGGCTCTGCCTCCTAGGCTTGGCCTTTAGAGGTGTAACGCTTTTCATTTAGATAGAAATTAAAAAGTTGCGGAACACAAAATATTTGTCTGGTTGTAGGTTTATAGGAACACCTTGACCAGACCTTCACGAACAGCTGCAAGAACAAAAGATTATCACCCCCCTTGCTGGTCTGCAAGTATAATCTTTTAGTATAATAGAAGCCTGACCTCTAACTCAGACAAGATGTTTCTTTCGGACACTAGTCTGCCATCTTCTCAAATTGCTGGCTTTCAGGATAAAGTTGCCATTCTTTACCCCCAAACTTCATACCTCCATTTATTGGCCTATTATACAGTAAGCAGTAGGAGTTTGGATTGGGTAACATGATTATCCAATTATGCAATAGTCTTCTCAAAACATTCTTCATTTTCCACTGATTTGTCACCTTTTCATATACAAAATGTTTAAGTGTACTTTATTTTTGAATTTCCTTTTCTTATCCATTTCCTCTAATTAATTTTGATTAAAGGTACTTTAAAATATTTTAATATCTGTTTATACATTATTATTCAAGAACAGCATAGGTTTTTGCATTTCTTCAAGTTTAGTTTTGAATCCTTCAGGAATCTTTACATGCAGAGACCCACTCACCCACTAGTCTGTAGTATTTCTGCTGAGTTTGTGCTTCATATTTAGGTATTTTAAGAATATTCAAGTCTAATTAAAAGGACAAAATTAGTGGGATTGTTAGAAGTGTTAATAGAAAGAAGTGTCAAATTTTAACAAAGAAAAAATTAGGCGAATCATGAGATGAGATTTTTTGGGCAATACTGTAAACTACAAGTTCAGAAAACAATGAAAAGTCCAATAATACCCACTAGATTATGAACATGAGGAAGGCAAACTTAGGTTTTATTCATTGGTACAGCAATTGGCACAAACAGACACTGAATAAATTTTTGCAAATCAGCTGTACAGCATATGCAGATTACATGCCTATATGGCTTATGTTCATCATTAAGAGAGGAGAGTTCAGTTCAGTTCAGTCGCTCAGTCGTGTCCGACTCTTTGCGACCCCATGAATCGCAGCACGCCAGGCCTCCCTGTCCAACACCAACTCCCAGAGTTCACTCAGACTCACGTCCATTGAGTCCATGATGCCATCCAGCCATCTCATCCTCGGTCATCCCCTTCTCCTCCTGCCCCCAATCCTCCCAGCATCAGGGTCTTTTCCAATGAGTCAACTTTTCGCATGAGGTGGCCAAAGTACTGGAGCTTCAGCTTTAGCGTCATTCCTTCCAAAGAAATCCCAGGGTTGATCTCCTTCAGAATGGACTGGCTGGATCTCCTTGCAGTCCAACGGACTCTCAAGAGTCTTCTCCAACACCACAGTTCAAAAGCATCAATTCTTCTGCGCTCAGCCTTCTTCACAGTCCAACTCTCACATCCATACATGACCACAGGAAAAACCATAGCCTTGACTAGACGGACCTTAGTCGGCAAGAGAGGAGAAAAACTGATTGACAATATTGAGAAAATTTTTGAGTGTATGACTTCAAAAGAAGTCTGAAATTCGTAGACCATCAGCCTTATGGTGATTGCATTAAAGGCCAGAACAGAAATGCCAAGCACCATGAAAACACTGTAAACATATTTCTTATAAGCCGAGTAGTTTTATATGCTTTATAAAATTAAAAAGAAGAATAAAGATTTTGATCTTCCATTGATCATATAACTCTTGGTTCTGTAATAAATAAATGGCAATGTGTTTCTGTCATAACCTCCTTCATCACTGTTATAGCTGCTTATAAAATTAGGTTTTGATGGCTATTCCAAATATTAGAAAACTGAGCTTAATATAGCATTAATTTGACCTAACAAGCTTTTTCTTATTTTTATATGATATAGCTTGAAGAAGCAAGAATTTAGCATATAATTACTCAACAACAGTTATGCTAGGCTCTGAGAATCAAAGATGAATAAAATGAAAATCCTCTAAAAAGATCATAGTCTAGTGTCAGAAAGGCATATTTTTTCTGCAGATTTATTTTTAATAACATGAAATACTCCTATCCCCCTAGTCGCAATAAATTCACTAAAAGGAAAGCTGTCTCCATTAAAAATATCAGTGTTTACATAATTCCTCATTAATGCTTCACAAATAATGGAGAAAATTAATGGTGTGTTTTTCTGCATATTTCATTTGTGAATGATAATCACACAAAACAAAGCAACCAAAATAAACAAACAAAAGCAGCCAGTATGAAAAGTATGGATGAAATCAATTCACAGTTTGATAGCACTAGTTTTCCGTGCAGTCTTTCTGCATGTACTATAATATATTTATGGTAAGCACTTGTGATAACGCCAGCAAAAATTTTCCATCTTGCTGCATGCTTAATTTCATCTAACTTGTTTTATGGCAGTGTACTGAAACACAGAGCGAAGGTCTGTTTAAACCATTTGTCTCTGTTTCTCTTTGCAGAATGCCAACAGATTTGTTTAAACCAAAACAAAATGCATAAACAATCATGTCTTCGTTTAGCTAACTACACAACTTAAATTCCAGAACTTATATTTATAATATGCTGAAATTTATTAACTCAAATTCTGATTTTGATGCTAGCAACTCCTTTTTTTGTTCCTTTTTTCTCAAGATGAAAATGTTTACTCATTTATTATTCTCTAGGTTTCTGTGCTAAATATTATTTTGGTTCTATAAATTACACCATGCAAATATACACTTTATTGAATAGTTTCAGATGAACAACCAGATAAATGTAGTGTTTCTTACTGTTTTATGGCATATCAGACCTCAAATGTGGTTACAGTTCTCACATATATTTTTTTCAAATTTGAGAGCAGGTATATATATATTTTTTATTTCTTCCAACATATAGTTGAGTTTAGCCATTTTCATGTGTGATTTGCAGGCAAGCAGTATCAACACCATTGTATAAGAAATGCAGAATCTCAGACCTCTCCATAATTACTGAAGCAGAATCTGCATCTTAACAAGATCCTAAGATTATTAACATGCACATGGAAGTGTGAGATGCATGCTCTTATTAAGAATCAGGTGATAAAGGAAATATGGTTCAAGGAAGGTTTATTCCTATAGTAGGTCTCACTGGTAGTGGGTATGGATGCAAAGAACTCAGTAATTTTTAGTTTTGGTTAAAAATAAGAATTCATGCAGTTATATTATTTCAGCTTACTTGAAAAAATTGAATACATATTGTTTTATCACTTCTTATTTTGGGAAAGCAGCTTACGATATATATGGATTAATTTCAGAATTATAAAATACATAGGTTTATATTGATGCTATAATTGTTCCAGAAAGGTTTTAAAGGATTAATAATAATATGTAAAGTATGACATAATAAATAAGTGTAAAATAAAAAAAGAAACAATGAACAAAAATGCAATGACCTAAAAGTATAGTGAAAATACGGCTAAGAAAAAAAAATCAATGCCAAATTTACTTTAAGATTTTTAGCTTCATACATAAAACTAAAGAAACTCAATTAGACAAATTTACTGCAAAGATACGACCAAAACAAACTGCTTCCTAATGAGAAGTATATTATTCTTTGTGTAAATTGCAGACAGAAATTTCTCTGTTGTATAATAAACAAGATCTTCAAATTATTCTTAAAGGAGACACAGGTAGAATGAGTTTCATGAGACAGTAGTTTTCTTACAGCGGCACTTAATATCAATTGGCAATATCAAGTAGAATTACATTTTGGATAAACAGTTCTATTAGTGGGCCAGTGAGATCTGAATAATCAGCTTTTGCTGATCTGATGGCAACCAATGAATAAGTAAATTTCAACAATAGATTCTTTATGGAAAACTTTTTTTTTTCCTGAATATTGTTTGAACATTATTGTTTTTGTTATTCTGAGCACAGCTGATCCACAAAAAAACTTTCTTTGCATACTTGTTCACTCAGTTCCTGAGGGCTACAGGGAAGGATAAATTTCTTTACAACAAATCTCACTATACATCCTAAAAGAGATAGAAATATGTAAGGTATTTGTTCTCTACAGTGATCTAAACCATAGGTGCTACACAGATACAGACCCTGAGGCCCCTGAGAATGTTAAATATGACCTTCATCAGGCAAAGCGCCCCAGAGATTTAAAAATTATAGAAATTAGATAGTGTATTTTCAATGAATCCTTCTCAATTAGTAGATGTTTTTTAAGTATTCAGCAACGGGGAACAGTGACAGAAGCAAGGGGATGCGAAACCAAATGGAGCTTTATGGTAGCAGCGCTGAAAGGCAGTGACCTAAAGGAGGGCTTCGCAGGTGGCTCAGCGGTGGAGTCTGCCTGGCAACGCAGGAGATGCGGGCTTTATCCCCTAGGTTGGGAAGATCCTCCGGAAGAGGAAATGGCAATTCCACTCCAGTGTTCTTGCCTAGAAAATCCCTTGGACCGAGGAGCCTGGAACAGGCTACCGTTCAAGGGGTCACAAAGAATCGGACATGACTGAGCACACAGCACACAAGCATTTAATCATCTATATTCCAAATTCCTCTCTACCAGAGTATAATTACTAGATCATACTGTTCACCTGTAAAAGTGGAATCAATCCTGTCTATGCATGAATAGACAGTAGATCTTACTATATATGCATTTATTTAAGATATCCATGAAAGAATTTGCTAGGCATTTAATGAAGATTAGAGATAAATGGAATGCACATTTTCAACTTTTGCAGTAGGGCAAAAAAAAAAGAGAGAGAGAGAGAGAGAGACAAAGAAGAAAGAGAAACAAATTATCTCATTGGTTTACAAAACAAACTTTTATTTCCTGCCCATATTATATGAGAGCTTCTCATTGGCTGTGCTTCTCCTGAACTCTACCAGGATTTATGTTCTTATCTGAAACCCAGACTGAAAGAGCAACTGCCCTCTAAGCTATATGAGGCTGATAGTAGAGGGGCAGGGCACGAGAGAGCCAGGGGGAGCCACGCAATCATAGTTAAAGCATCCACTATGATGGGGCGATGCTGTTCTAAGCCCCTCTCTTTGGCCAAAGCATATCATCTGGCCAAGCTTAAAGTCAACGAGACAGGAAATCACATATCCCTTACAGAATAAATTACAAGTTGGGTAAAAAATAATTCTACTTAATAGAGTTAAATATTTTCTATTCAGAAGAATGATAATTCCTAATGGAAGTGCAGCAAGTCTGGTTGGGGAGTCAGGCAGCATAGGTTTGAATGCTGGATCAATCCCTGTGTTAACTTTGGAAAATTATTCAGTGTTTCTGAAGCTTAGATTCTTTCTGTAAAACAAGGATAAGATCCATCCTTATGATTAGTTATGATGATGGTAAATCATTGATTTTGTTTCCCTTCCTAACTCTTTATTCAAAGGTGATTAGAAGGTCCAAGGTTTAAATTCATTAATTTAGACTAGCTTTAAGCTTTTCATAAATGAAAACAATGCTTTTTTCAAAGATGTGCTAAATTGCAAAGAGACATTGTTCTCTGTGAATACTTATGATGCTTATTTCTTAATAATTTTACCAACTACTGATTTTTATTATTGTTGAAAGTTGGCTAGTGCATGTAAATTTTGCCAGTACAATTCTGTCATGTTTTAAAACTAATCAGAAAGTATTAAATTTATATATAAAAAATATTTTGAAACTGGCAGAATCTCCTTGCTTAAAACATTTTTTTTAAAGATTAGGTATACTTTGTCTATCAATTGTTCAATTTTAGATTTACTAAAATGGTGCAATCTTTTATTTCCCTGGGGCATACTGACATACAAAAATGGAGCTATTTCTAAAATATATTTCCTATAGTCTGAGAATTATTATTTGAAAAATAATTTCCAATCTATCTTGTTAAGGTGCCACAATTATACTGCAGAGCAGTTGTAGGTTTTATATTTTTAATGTTATGTTGCAATCTCATCATTTATAGTTGATAATCTTGGCTAACCAAACTTCTTTCTAGGGATAGTGGTGTCTAGCTGACATTTACTCATTGTTTGCCTTCAATCATTGTTACTATTTTCTTTATTCAAGTTTTTGCACAGAGATAGTTTTATGATATTTTTCAATAATGTTTAGTTGAAAACTAGATAATGTAATTCATTACTCTGTTTATACTGGTATATAAGACATTATATTGTAAAACTTTAAAAGCAAAATAAAAACTTGGGATGTCACTCTAAGTTCCTCCCCCTCTTTGCAGAAATGTCACCTAGATATTTAATTATCCAGAGGGTTTCCCATAGTATAAAAAATGCTCTAACATGAACTTCATATTTTGCCTTATATTATGCCCCTCAGAGTGCAAAGACCCATGTAACTAACTAGTAGTTAGAGTACAAATGCAAAATGCTATGTGAAAACAAAACAAACAACAAAGTCAGCAGTAGGAAGATGACCTAAAGATAGTTCCATCTCAAGGGCCTGGTTATACAGCATAGTTTAGTTTGACCTAGACTTGTATTGCATAAGAATTCCACAGATGTATTAATTTCCAAACTCAAGTGGACTTCCATATACCTATGCTGTCAAGTAGGTCAGCACCTCTTAAAAATTTAAATGAGTAACTAGATAAACAACTTTATTTTCAATTTTATTCTTTATTTTAATAGCAGCAGTTTTATTGAGATAAAATACTCATTTATAAAACACACTCCCTTTAAGTATACTATTCAGTGTTCTTTAGTGTATTCAGAGATAAGTAGCCATCAACACTATCCACTTTTGGAATATTTTCATCACCCTCAAATATTTTCATCACCAGTATTTTTGCCTGGAGAATCCCATGGACGGAGAAGCCTAGTAGGTTACAGTCCACGGGGTCGCAAAGAGTCGGACACGACTGAGTGACTTCACCTCACCAAATGGAACCCTATATTCATTAACAGGCACTCCCCATTATGCTTCTCCCAACACTTGGCTATCACTAATTTATTTCAGTCTGTGTTGATTTGCCTATTCCAGATGTTATCAGTGGAATCATACAATTAATAGTTTTCTATATTTGGCCTTTTTAACTAAGCAGAATGTTTTCAAGTTTCATTCATGCTGCAGCACATTATTAGCATGTTCGTTTTGTAACTGAATGATGTTCCACACTGTATGTTTAATCTAATCAATTCATGGAAATCTGGGATATTTTACTTTGGCCATTATAATGCTGCTATGAAGGCAGTGGCACCCCACTCCAGTACTCTTGCCTGGAAAATCCCATGGACTGAGGAGCCTGGTGGGCTGCAGTCCATGGGGTCGCTAAGAGTCGGACACGACTGAGTGACCTCACTCTCACTTTTCACTTTCATGCATTGGAGAAGGAAATGCAACCCACTCCAGTGTTCTTGCCTGGAGAATCCCAGGGACGGGGGAGCCTGGTGGGCTGCTGTCTATGAGGTCGCACAGAGTCGGACACGACTGAAGCGACTTAGCAGCAGTAGCAGCAGCATGGACATTTGTGTGTAAGTTTTTGTATGGACATGTGTTTTTAGATCTCTTGTGAATATTCCTAGGCGTGCAGCTGCTGAGTTTTATGGTTAGCTCTATGCATAACTTTTTGAAGTGAAGTCGCTCAATCGTGTCCGACTCTTTGAGTCCATGAACTGTAGCCTACCAGTCTTCTCCATCCATGGGATTTTCCAGGCAAGAATACTGGAGTGGGTTGCTATTTCCTCTCCAGGGGATCTTCCCGACCCAGGAATCGAACCCAGGTTTCCTGCATTGCAGGCAGACGCTTTACCCTCTGAGCCACCAGGGAAGCCCATAAATTTTTGAGGAACTGTCAAACTGTTGTCCCAAGTGGCTTCATCATTTTACATTCTGACCAATTACTTATGAAGGTAACAATTTTTTCATAGCCTTACCAACTCTTGTTATTGTCCAATTTTTTCATTGTAGCAATCCTGGTGGGTTTGAATTATGTCTGATAATGCCTTTGACTGCATTTCCCCAATGAATAACTTCTGATGTTGAACATCTATTCGTGCAATCCTTGGCCATTCATGTATCTTCTTTAGGGAAATTTCCATTCAAATCTTTGCCCATTTTTTAATGTTCACTTGTAAAACTATTTATATATTCTGGATACAAGTTACTTATAAGAGATGTGATTTGCAAATATTACCTCCCGTTCTGTGGACTGTCTTTTGACTTTCCTGGCATGTATTTTCTAGAGCACAAAGATTTTAACTTTGATGACATTCAATTTATTTTTTGTCTTTTGTTGTTTTTGCTTTGAGTATAATGTCTAAGAAACGACTGCCTAAATCAATGCTTCAAAGATTTACTCCTGTGCTTTCTTTTGAAATTTTTATAATTTTAGATATTAAATGTGGGTTTGTGATTCATTTGAGTTAAGTTTTGCATGTAATATGAGTTGGATGTTTGATTTCCTTGTTTTACATGCAGATATCCAGTTGTTCCAGCACAATTTATTGAAGAGACTTCTTTCCTTCAATGAATTATCTTGACTCCCTGTCTAAACTCAACTGACCATAAATATAAAGGTTTACTTCTGAAATATCTACTTTTTTTCAGGCTCTAAGTGCTTATCCTTAGGTGAGTACCTCACTGCCTTGATTACTATAGCTTTGCAGAAGTTTGAAGTCACAAAGAGTGAGTCCTCAACTTTGTTCTTTTTTTTCAAGTTCCTTAAATTTCCATATGCACTTTTGGATCAGCTAGAAAATTTCTGTGAAAAAAAAAATGCAGCCAAGCTTTTAATAGAAATTGTGTTGATTCTGTAGATCAATTTGGGAAGTATAGCCATCCTAAAAATATTGTGTCCCAGTCAGCAGGAAAAAAAAAAAGGATGTCTTTCCATTCTTTAGCTCTACTTTAATTTCTTTCAATGCTGTTAAAGATTGTCAAAATTCAAGTACCTCTTTCTATATTGATTTATATAACATAAAGTTATATTTAAAGGCTATGAAAACCATAATATTGATCCTCCTAGTGAAATATTACCTTTTAGAACATTATGTATTTTCAATAATCTAATTTGGAAGATCATTTTAAAGCATTAGTAAGTGATTATAATTCTGTTTATTAACAATTGAAAGATAAAAATTTTAAATTTTTCTCATGGTTAGATCCTCTTGGTTCAGTACTTTAGATTGAGAAACTTCCAAACCAATATATTACTACTTGGAGAATTGTATAACATAATATTTATGTTTTAACTTTTTGGTGCTTTTATTTTATCTATTTATTTATTTTGTTCTATTTTAGGCTGAGTTTATTTTTTGTTCATTTTTAGGCTTTTTTGTTTGTTTTTTATTTATTTATTTTTTGTTTGTTTTTCTTTTTAATTTTTTTAAAATATAAATGTATTTATTTTAATTGGAGGTTAATTACTTCACAATACTGTATGGTTCTGCCATACATCAACATGAATCTGCCACAGGTATACATGTGTTCCCCATCCTGAAGCCACCTCCCTCCCCCCTCCCTGTACCACCCCTCCAGGTCGTCCCAGTGCGCTAGCCCCAAGCATCCAGCATCATGCATTGAATCTGGACTGGTGGTTTGTTTCTTATATGACATTATACATGTTTCAATGCCATTTTCCCAAATCATCCCACCCTCTCTCTCTCCCACAGAATTCAAAAGACTGTTCTATACATCTGTGTCTCTTTTGCTATCTCTCATACAGGGTTATTATCACCATCTTTCTAAATTCCATATATATGCATTAGTATACTGAATTGGTGTTTTTCTTTTTGGCTTACTTCACTCTGTATAATAGGCTCATTTCATCCACCACATTAGAACTGATTGAATTGCATTCTTTTTAATGGCTGAGTAATACTCCATTGTGTATATGTACCACAGCTTTCTTACCCATTCATCTGCTAATGGACATCTAGGTTGCTTCCATGTCCTGGCTATTATAAACAGTGCTGCGATGAACATTGGGGTACACGTGTCTCTTTCAATTCTGGTCATATGGCAGTAAATCACATGTCTGAGATGTGAGATGAATATTTTAATTACATTTTACAGAATTCTAGATCCCCAAATGATACATTCACCTAAAATAATTTTTGAATTACCATACTTTTTTCACTAAATAATGTGAACAAGACTCAGATAGTTTAAATCACTCCACTAATAACAGGAGGAAAATGGGAATTCACAATCAGATTCCACATGTACTGCCTCCAATATTATACCTATTCTACAATACTATCATGCATTTATTATTTTTAAAATCTGAAAACTTTACAGTTAGGCCTGTCAGATTTAGCAGAAAATATTCCTTGGTGGCTCATATGGTAAAGAATCTGCCTGTGATACAGGAGACCTGGTTCAGTCCTTGGGTTAGGAAGATCCCCTGGAGAAAGAAATGGCAACTCATTCCAGTATTATTGCCTAGAGAATTCCATGGACAGGAAGTCTGGTTAGCTACAGTCCATGGGGTCAAGGAAGAGTTGGAGATGAACTGAATGACTAATACAAATATATGTATAATATCCAGTTAAATTAGAATTTCAGATAAATGACTTTTTTTTTTAAGTATAGTTCAGTTCAGTTCAGTCACTCAGTCCTAAATATTTTGTGGAACAAACTTTTACTTAAAATCTGTGTTACATAACTAAAATTCAAATACAGTATCTGGCAATCCTGTATCTGGTTGTTCTGTATATTATCTGGCAATCGTATATACATATGTATCTAAACTACAGTCTTTAATACAGACTTGTTTAGTGATTGGATAATATATTTGAAATAAAAAGCTCAGCTGAATTCAATATTATTTTTAAGAACACACACTCACCTCCATTTATTGATTTTAAGACACATGAAAAGAGTCTGTGAATTCCTATAGACCAAGATTTTATCTGCACAGTTCCTTTGGGAAAATGTTCTATGAGAGAAACTATAAAGTCATTTTCAGTTCCAAGATTATTTAATGCTTTGTAAAACCTAATGAAGTCTGGTGCTTTTCATAAGACACATACTTTCTTAGTTAATGCTAGTCAATTTTCAGTTTTACTTTATTTACCTGATAGGTACCTGTAAATTTCCCCCACTAAATAGAAATGAGAAACTATAACTCACAAAAGTTAATTGCTCAAGGACTTATAGTTGGTAGGACTACAATTAAACCTTGATCTGGCATATTTTGAATCCTATATTCACCCCTTCCATTTTTTTTCATGCTTTTAAGTGTTTGCATATGGCTACCTCTATTACTCAAATGTAGTAATTATACACCATTTACTTCAATTTGTGGATACACACTTGCACTTTCAGATAGTTATCTAAAATAAAAACATACTGATTAACATTAAAGATTTTTATTATTACTGAGTCTGGAAAAATGCTGTGTATATTTTATAATTCACAGATAATGATTCATTCAATTTTATTATGTAGGAAGAACAGTGAAGGATGACATTATCTTCATTATTTAACCCTTCTATTCTAACATTTCAGAAGAAAGATGTTCATAATTTATACTGTTATATGTAGTTATTCCTTGACATAAAAGCATTTTCAATAATAGCAGACTCCTAATTGGAGTAGAACCTCACATTTTATTATACTTAGTGATTTGAAGCCTTTATATTCCTTGGTATTGCCCCGGGTAAAAGAAATCTATATTCAGGACAGTTTATATGTTCCCAGGTCTTCATTACATAGCAAAGCAAAATATAAGTGCTGCTTGTCATTTATTGGGTACAGGGTTAAGTTTCACTAGAATGACACATATTGCTTTTCTAACATAATTCCCCTGTGGTGATTTAACCAACCAAAAATATCAATAAATCAGAAATGGAATTTTGCTCTAGGCTGAATCTAGTTTAATCATATTTTTACCTGAAGAAAAAGTCTTCCTTATAAGATTCAGGGTTACAATATGGCAGTAAATCACATGTCTGAGATGTGAGATGAATATTTTAATTACATTTTACAGAATTCTAGATCCCCAAATGATACATTCACCTAAAATAATTTTTGAATTACCATACTTTTTTCACTAAATAATGTGAACAAGACTCAGATAGTTTAAATCACTCCACTAATAACAGGAGGAAAATGGGAATTCACAATCAGATTCCACATGTACTGCCTCCAATATTATACCTATTCTACAATACTATCATGCATTTATTATTTTTAAAATCTGAAAACTTTACAGTTAGGCCTGTCAGATTTAGCAGAAAATATTCCTTGGTGGCTCATATGGTAAAGAATCTGCCTGTGATACAGGAGACCTGGTTCAGTCCTTGGGTTAGGAAGATCCCCTGGAGAAAGAAATGGCAACTCATTCCAGTATTATTGCCTAGAGAATTCCATGGACAGTGAAGTCTGGTTAGCTACAGTCCATGGGGTCAAGGAAGAGTTGGAGATGAACTGAATGACTAATACAAATATATGTATAATATCCAGTTAAATTAGAATTTCAGATAAATGACTTTTTTTTTTAAGTATAGTTCAGTTCAGTTCAGTCACTCAGTCCTAAATATTTTGTGGAACAAACTTTTACTTAAAATCTGTGTTACATAACTAAAATTCAAATACAGTATCTGGCAATCCTGTATCTGGTTGTTCTGTATATTATCTGGCAATCGTATATACATATGTATCTAAACTACAGTCTTTAATACAGACTTGTTTAGTGATTGGATAATATATTTGAAATAAAAAGCTCAGCTGAATTCAATATTATTTTTAAGAACACACACTCACCTCCATTTATTGATTTTAAGACACATGAAAAGAGTCTGTGAATTCCTATAGACCAAGATTTTATCTGCACAGTTCCTTTGGGAAAATGTTCTATGAGAGAAACTATAAAGTCATTTTCAGTTCCAAGATTATTTAATGCTTTGTAAAACCTAATGAAGTCTGGTGCTTTTCATAAGACACATACTTTTTAGTTAATGCTAGTCAATTTTCAGTTTTACTTTATTTACCTGATAGGTACCTGTAAATTTCCCCCACTAAATAGAAATGAGAAACTATAACTCACAAAAGTTAATTGCTCAAGGACTTATAGTTGGTAGGACTACAATTAAACCTTGATCTGGCATATTTTGAATCCTATATTCACCCCTTCCATTTTTTTTCATGCTTTTAAGTGTTTGCATATGGCTACCTCTATTACTCAAATGTAGTAATTATACACCATTTACTTCAATTTGTGGATACACACTTGCACTTTCAGATAGTTATCTAAAATAAAAACATACTGATTAACATTAAAGATTTTTATTATTACTGAGTCTGGAAAAATGCTGTGTATATTTTATAATTCACAGATAATGATTCATTCAATTTTATTATGTAGGAAGAACAGTGAAGGATGACATTATCTTCATTATTTTAACCCTTCTATTCTAACATTTCAGAAGAAAGATGTTCATAATTTATACTGTTATATGTAGTTATTCCTTGACATAAAAGCATTTTCAATAATAGCAGACTCCTAATTGGAGTAGAACCTCACATTTTATTATACTTAGTGATTTGAAGCCTTTATATTCCTTGGTATTGCCCCGGGTAAAAGAAATCTATATTCAGGACAGTTTATATGTTCCCAGGTCTTCATTACATAGCAAAGCAAAATATAAGTGCTGCTTGTCATTTATTGGGTACAGGGTTAAGTTTCACTAGAATGACACATATTGCTTTTCTAACATAATTCCCCTGTGGTGATTTAACCAACCAAAAATATCAATAAATCAGAAATGGAATTTTGCTCTAGGCTGAATCTAGTTTAATCATATTTTTACCTGAAGAAAAAGTCTTCCTTATAAGATTCAGGGTTACCTACTATGTGTATATTATTGGAAAGCATCATCTATAAGCCTTCATGAATCTATGCTACATTTTGATGGTGTCAAAGTGGAAAATGAAGGCTTTTATTATCTCTTTAAGAAATTGGCAGGTAATGAAGTGGCAGATATATTATATATATATATATATATATAAACTACAATAATTTATATAAATCTAGGCTACTAATAATTCATATTTTTCCAAAATTTTAATATTTGCTATTTTTTTCCTTAAATCTAGTCTCAGCCCCATGTTTAGCCAAAGGCAAAGCTGTGAGGCATTTAGAATTTGCTTTTATGATTTTCAGCCTTCCTCTTTCATGCTCTTCTCCAAGAGTAGCACATCTTCATTTAGCCCTATCATAAGTGCTAGGCCAATAAGCTTTTAGGACACTTCATATACTATTTTCAGTTCTTCCTTCAAAATTATGTGCCATACCTCCTAGCATTATTGATACTTTGATACCTGCTTTTTCATTTATTCAACAAGAATTGAGTGCTAACTGAATACAAGTCACTAATAGTGAGTTCTAGAAACCAGAGCTCCCTCAAGGAGCTCATAGCCTGTTGTCTAAAGAGAAACAAACAAGAAATAGGAGATATCCAAGAATGAAACAAACAGCACATTTTCAGTTGGTCCAGAGGGTGCCATGCCCTCTTGGTTTCATGGCTACTACTCAAGAAACAGTTACTTAGAGCCTGTGCTATTGCTTTTTCTCTTTCAACAATTTTGAGAGGCTATGGATCCATTATGAGCTTTTTCTCCTATCTACATCCATCCCTTGGTGATCATGTATATTCACTGGATTTATAAAAACTGGTGATTTTTCAGATTATTACCTCTGGCCCTTATCTCCCCTGTGGATTCTAGACTAACATCTCTAACTCCTACTTGAAATCTTCCCTCTGGTGCTTACTAAATAGCTCACATTTAATATGTGAACAGCTATTACTTACTCTTTTGCTTCCTCAAGTTTGCTCCTGTACCAGACTTTCCCACAAAAGGTACTCTCATTGTTTTTGTCCCACATGCTCAGGGCAGAAAGCTATTCTTTTCTTTATCTCCTAGTTTTCAACCAATCTTTCAGCAAATACTTTCAATTAACTTTTAATTCCATCAAGTTTACTTCTTCCACTTCTTTTTTTTCTCAGCCATGATGATCTTAGACCTGGACTACAATAATAGGAAATAACCTAGCCTCTCTGTTTCCACTCTTGGTCTAATGCAGGAAGCAAGGTCATAAAAGAAGAAAGAAAGAAAAGAAAAGATCATGAGTTCTTTTAAAAGCTCTAATCATGTTAGGTCACACTTGGAATAACAGTTGAGTGTCACATATCAGAAGGACTCTATGTGGTCAGACCTATGCCAAAATTTTACCTTCATTTTCTAAGACCGTATACCTCAATCACTTTAATCCAGGCACTTGGGTATTTCTGTCATGCCTTGAACATATAAATCACATTTCTGCCTTGAAGCCTTTGCAGGGACTGTTACCTCTCCCCAGAATATCTACTGTACTGGACTGTATACTCACACCATTTAGGTATTTTTCCTCACATATCACCTCTAAAGGTTTTACTGGACCAACTTATTGCTGGTCTAATGCCTCACCTGTAAAACATCTTTGTCTCTGATCTCCAACTCACATCTTTTACTCCCCTCATCTCTTTCTTATCTGAAATTATCCCACTCTGTAACACTTATTAAAGACATTATGTGTGTGTGTGTGCTAGGTCACTTCAGTCATGTCTGACTCTGCGTGACCCTGGGAACTGTTGCCTGCCAGGTTTCTCTCTCCATGGGATTCTCCAGGCAAGAACAGTGGAACGGGTTGCCAAGCCCTCTTCCAGAGGATCTTCCTGAGCCAGGGATCGAATCCACGTCTCTTATGTCTCCTGCATTAGCAGACAGGTTCTTCACCACTAATTCCACCTGGGAAGCCAAATGATGTTATACTATATATTTATTTGATCATATTCTGTCTTCCTGACATGTAAGCTCCCAAAGGGCAGAAACTTGTCTTTTCTCTCTACTGCAGTTACCTCAATGCTTAGAAAATAACTGATAATATAAATGACTCTTTTGTTTCTTACGACATCCATCACAAAACAGATATTTGTGTTCACTGCTTCTACATTCCATCTCCCACTTTCTCTTTTTCAATTTTAAAATGCATTTCATTCCCCCAATCTATTAAAATACCTCTTTTTGCACATAAGAGAACAAGAGCTTTCAATCACTGTCAATTATGGAGACAACTGGTAAAATTATTTTGGAGATCAATTTTGCAATATCTCATCAAGTTCCAGTACATATATGCTACAGACAAGAAACTCCATATCTAGTTACATGCCCCAGAGAACAGATAAGAAGTCATATACAAAGATGTTCATAGAAGCATTATTTGTAATGGAAAATATTGGCCATATGCAAGATACCAGTAATTAGAAGAACAAGAAAATACATTTTGGTGTATTTTTCTATTCTTATTCAGCAGTTATAATCCATGAACTAGCTCTATATATAGCCCCACAGGTACCTAGAAAATGTGATGTTGATTGAAAAAGAATAAAATATAATTCATTATATTTCAGAAATTAATGAAATGGAAAAAACTACTTAATATTATATTTGCATGGTATACAACATAAGTGTGTATGGGTGTGTGTGAAGTAAAAATACAAAGACATGAACTAGATAATATTTTCATGGGTAGATCACTAAGTGAACAAGATGGCAAAACCCCAAATCTCATTTTATCTCTGCCTCTGCCTTTGACTTTCTCTCTCGCCATCTTCCTCTCTCAGCAGAAATTCATAAATCAACATTCAACTTCCAAGTCATTTATAAATGTATTAATTGCCTTGAGAACCCCATGAACAGTATGAAAAGGCAAAATGATAGGATACTTAAAGAGGTACTCCCCAGGTCAGTTAAGTGCCCAATATGCTACTGGAGATCAGTGGAGAAATAACTCCAGAAAGAATCATTGGAAAAGACCCTGATGCTGGGAGGGATTAGGAACAGGAGGAGAAGGGGATGACAGAGGATGAGATGGATGGATGCCATCACTGACTCGATGGACGTGAGTTTGAGTGAACTCCAGGAGATGGTGGTGGACAGGGAGGCCTGGCGTGCTGTGATTCATGGGGTTGCAAAGAGTCAGACATGACTGAGCGACTGACTGAACTGAGAATGTGAATAATGATATTCTAAATTTCATATTTCATATTTAATGTTTCAAATATTTTGGATTTTTTTTTTGCATTTTGTATAGATATTAAGGGATCTATACTTAGAATGCATATGCTATGCTTTATTCTTAAGGTTCTGATATAAAGATAATGCGAGTCTCATAAATGATTTAGATGATTTCCCCTTTGTTTTAATCAGTTATTTCTTAAATATTGTGATAGAATTCCCTGGCAAAGACATATGATCCCCAAAGTTTCACTGGGAAAACTTTTAAATTGCTATTTCAATTACTTAATACGTATAGATCCAATTAAGTCTCCTTTATGTGTCTGTTTCAAAGGGTTGTATTTTTCTAATACAATGATTCAATGTAATTTTTAAATTTGTCTTCAAGAAGTTTTCATAATCTATGTAAATGATATGACTTACATGCAATAGAATGCCCACAATTCGATGAATAGCTGCACGTGTTTTATATAGGCACATAACCAAATGACTACCTGAAAGACTAAGGCATTGACATTTCTCTCACTCTTAGGAAGCTTACTTATGTTCCCTGTTAGTAACCACCATTCTGACTTCTCTAATTGCACTTTTTGTCTTTTGTTACATTTCATATGAATGGAAACATAGCCTAATGTGCCTAGTGTCTTTTGCTCAAAATAAAGTTTTTTTAAAATACATTCTTATTGTAGGTATTACTAGTACATCTTTATTTCTCTCCTAAATCCCATTTTATGAATTTTTGTTCATAAATTTTCCACTAGATGAATATTTGAATTGTTTCTAGCTTATGGCTATTATCACTGAAACTGCTATGAACATTTTTAACCTACCCTCTGTGTGCAAACATTCCTTTCTCTTGAGTGTATATCTAAAACTACAAGTGCTATATTCTTTAGATACTGTTGAATAGTTCTCCAGAGTGAGTACAGGAATTACACTTTTGGCAATTTTTTATGAGATTTCTAGTTGCTCTTGTGATCTCATCTGCTAAGTCACTTCAGTTGGTCCGATTCTGTGCAACCCCACAGATGACAGCCCACCAGGCTCCTCCATCCCTGGGATTCTTCAGGCAAGAACACTGGAGTGGGTTGCCATTTCCTTCTCCAATGCATGAAAGTGAAAAGTGAAAGTAAAGTCGCTCAGTTGTGTCTGACTCATAGCGACCCCATGGACTGCAGCCTACCAGGCTCCTCTTTCTCTGCCCATGGGATTTTCTAGGCAAGAGTACTGGAGTGGGTTGCCATTGCCTTCTCCAGTGATCTCATCAACAGTTAGTATATCCAGTGTTTTCATTCTTAATTCAGCCATGAGTGTGGGGATTAAATTTCAAACTACTGTTACATAAATCAATGGAGATTTATTATATCTTAAGTGAGAAATGATTTCTTGACAGCAATTTACTCATGTGTTAAGAAGGATTATCTATGCTTTTGGAGATCAGTATACTATTTGATCAAATTAAAAACATTAAATACATTACTAATTGTCAAAAAATAATTTTTTACTCTGAGTAAAGATATATTTAATATTTCAGATAAGTTTTTTATATAGATGATATTGTGGTTAAATTGGTTAAATTGGCATATGGTATCTCTATATTTTATAATTATATTGCACAAAACTTTATTTTTAAACAATCACTGATGTTAACATTCCTGTTTTTGTTTTCCTCTTCATGTAGGATCTAATTGGAAATGATCTTTCTAGATCCCTTGACATTTATACTGGCACAAGTCTAAGTATTCTGAAAAGGTTGCCTATGTGTATCCATTCCAAAGAATTTTCAAATTACCACACTATTTAATTCATTTCACATGATAGCAAAGTAATGCTCACAATTCTCCAAGACAGTCTACAAAAGTAAGTGAACCAAGAACTTCCAGATGTTCAAGCTGGATTTAGAAAAGGGAGAGGGACCAGAGATCATCATTGCCAACATCCTTTGGATCATAAAGAAAGCAAGAGAACTCCTTTCTGGACATCTACTTCTGCTTCATTGGCTACACTAAAGCCTTTGGATCACAATAACTCTTAAAGATAAATTCTTAAAGAGATGGGAATACCAGACCACCTGACCTGCCTCCTGAAGAACCTGTATGCAAGTCAAGAAGCAACACTTAAAACTGGACATGGAAAAACAGACTGGTGGCAAATTAGGAAAGGGGTACAACAAGGCTGCATATTGTCACCCTGCTTATTTAACTTACATGCAGAGTACATCATGAGAAATGCTGGACTGGGTTAAGTACAAGCTAGAATCAAGATAGCCAGGAGAAATATCAATAACCTTAAGAATGCCAATGACACAACCTTTATGGCAGAAAGTGAAGAAGAACTAAAGAGCCTCTTGATGAAAGTGAAAGAGCAGAGTGAAAAAATTGGCTTCAAACTCAACATTCAGAAAACTAAGATTGTGGCATCTGGTCCCATAACTTCATGGCCAATAGATGGGAAAACAGTGGAAATAGTGACAGATTTTATTTTAGGGGGCTCCAAAATCACTGCAGATGGTGACTGCAGCCATGAAATTAAAAGACGCTCGCTCCTTGGAAGAAAAGTTATGACCAACCTAGACAGCATATTAAAAAGCAGAGAGACATTACTTTGCCAACAAAGGTCCATCTAATCAAAGCTATGGTTTTTCCAGTAGTCATGTATGGATGTGAGAGTTGAACTATAAAGAAGACTGAGCACTGAAGAATTAATGCTTTTGAACTGTGGTGTTGGAGAAGACTCTTGAGAATCCCTTAGAATGCAAGGAGATCCAACCAGTCCATCCTAAAGGAAATCAGTCCTGAATATTCATTGAAAGGACTGATGCTGAAGCTGAAACTCCAATACATTGGCCACCTGATGCAAAGAAGTGACTTATTTGAAAAGACCCTGATGCTGGGAAAGATTGAAGGCAGAAGGAGAAGGGGAAGACAGAGGATGAGATGGTTGGATGGCATCACTGAGTCAATGGACATGAGTCTGAGCAAATTCCGGGAGTTGGTGATGGACAGGAAGGCCTGTTGTGCTGCAGTCCATGGGGTCACACAGAGTCAGCACAACTGAATGACTGAACTGAATTGAACATCAAGGCTGTATACTGTCACCCTGCTTATTTAACTTATTTGCAGAGTACACCATGTGAAATGTTGGGCTGGATCAAGCACAAGCTGGAATCAAGATTGCCAGGAGAAATATCAGTAACTCAGATGTGCAGATGACACCACTCTTATGGCAGAAAGAAAAGAGGAATTAAAGAGCCTTTTGATGAAAGTGAAAGAGGAGAGTGCAAAGGCTGGCTTAAAACTCAATATTTAGAAAACTAAGATCATGGCATCCGGTCCCATCACTTCATGGCAAATAGATGGGGAAACAATGGAAACAGTGACAGATTTTATTTTCTTGGGCTCCAGCATCACTGCAGATGGTGACTGCAGCCATGAAATTAAAATATGCTTGCTTCTTGGAAGAAAAGCTATGACAAATCTATATAGTGTATTAAAAAGCGGAAACATAACTTTGCTGACAATGGTCCATATATCAAAGCTATGGTTTTTCCAATAGTCATGTATTGATGTGAGAGTTGAACCATAAAGAAGGCTAAATACTGAAGGATTGAAGCTTTTGAACTGTGATGTTAGAGAAGACTCTTGTGAGTCCTTTGGACTGCAAGGAGATCAAACCAATCGTAGAGGAAATCAATCCTGAATATTCGTTAAAAGGACTGATGCTGAAGCTCCAATACTTTGGCCACCTGATGTAAAGATATACCCCAATGCTGGGAAAATTGAAGACAGGAGGAGAAGGGGATGACAGAGGATGAGATGGCTGGATGGCATCACTGACACAATGGACATGAGTTTATGCAAACTCTAGTAGTTGATGAAGGACAGAATGAAATGAAAAGCCTTGCATGCTGCAGTCCATGGGGTCACAAAGAGTCAGATACAACTGAGCAACTGAACAACAGCAACAATCCATGTCTTTCACATTGGAGCTGTAGATTTTCTAGAAATCTGTTATTTTTACTACACTTGATAATAACAAAATTCAATACTACAATGTATTTAATATAAGGTGTAGACAGTAAATCCCATTTAGAATATGCACCACCCTACACCCACACACAAGTCCACTATGTACCTGAAACCCTTCCCACTCTCCTTAAGACATATTTTTTGTTTTATAAAAGAAAATTTACTTCCTGTTTCAAAGTCAATATTTTTTCAAGATTACCGAAATTTGAGGCTAATTATTGCGAGTTTATAGTATCCTTCCAGAGAAGGCAATGGCACCCCACTCCAGTACTCTTGCCTAGAAAATCCCATGGATGGAGGAGCCTGGTAGGCTGCAGTCCATGGGGTCGCTAAGAGTCAGGCACGACTGAGCGACTTCACTTTCACTTTTCATTGTCATGCATTGGAGAAGGAAATGGCAACCCACTCCAGTGTTCTTGCCTGGAGAATCCCAGGGATGGAGGAGCCTGGTAGGCTGCCGTCTATGGGTCACAGAGAGTCGGACATGACTGAAGTGACTTAACAGTAGCATAGTATCCTTCACTGAAGCTGACAGGCACTTCCTGTTTCAAAGTCAATATTTTTTCAAGATTACCGAAATTTGAGGCTAATTATTGCGAGTTTATAGTATCCTTCCAGAGAAGGCAATGGCACCCCACTCCAGTACTCTTGCCTAGAAAATCCCATGGATGGAGGAGCCTGGTAGGCTGCAGTCCATGGGGTCGCTAAGAGTCAGGCACGACTGAGCGACTTCACTTTCACTTTTCATTGTCATGCATTGGAGAAGGAAATGGCAACCCACTCCAGTGTTCTTGCCTGGAGAATCCCAGGGATGGAGGAGCCTGGTAGGCTGCCGTCTATGGGTCACAGAGAGTCGGACATGACTGAAGTGACTTAACAGTAGCATAGTATCCTTCACTGAAGCTGACAGGCCTGCTTTTTCAGAAAGACGTTAAAATTTTAAACGTGTGCACATGAAGACTTCACTATGAAAAATACAAATCCAGAAATATTACATCAGTCTAGACACAGATATCTTCCATCCAGTCTCCCTTTCATTTATACCTAGCTTGGTGTTCTTAAAGTATGCAGGTATCTATACCTGCCTCCATCCATGATTGATTCAAGCAACAAATACAGCTTTTCATAACTTCTGCATGTGTATGTATGTATAAATGTAGTTTTATTTATGCATCGCTGGATCTAAGGGATAAGTTTTAGAGGAATATAGGTCACCCTTTATGTACACGTTCCAAAATTTTGTCCATATTCTGCCTCCTTTTCTCTCTACCATTTCCAAGAAGAGTAATACTAAATATTTCTATATATCACTACATAGGTATTATTCATAAAATAATATTTTAAAATAACATAACTGATTTTTATCCTGTCCCTTCTGTGCCTGAACTTAACTCTTCCAGCTTTCAAGTGATGAATACTTACTAGATAGTAAGATTTACTCTAGGATTCATGGCCACAATCACTTATATTACTACAAAATAAAAAAAAGATACTTTTTAACTTCAGAGTTAATTCAATTTAGTTGGAAGGAGAAAATAATTCAGATCTGAAATGAAAGCCAATTGCCTACATGTGTTGTATATGGTTACGTGTTTGGTTTGAGGGTATTCACAAGTATTTTATCATGATGACAAATAGTAAAGATGATTTTGTTTAATTTCATTTTAATTAATTATAGACATTTAATTAAAAAATAGAAGTAAAGTGAAACTTCCCTCACTTAAGTCATATCAGGATTGTGCTTTTTGGGGAGGACTGATTCTTGGTGAATTTGTAATCCTCACTTGTTTAGATCTTGTGATTTTCGTCACATTGACACAGGCTTTAAACTTATCTAGATCATCCAGTTCAATCTATAGGCCACACTTTGTCAGATCTATATCAGCAATGAGCACCCTATAAATGTGCTTGGCTTCTACAATACCATCTACAGTCTTCTAAGGAGTAAAACACAAGATCATTTATTACATCTTGGGAAGAATCTGTCTTCTAAAACTGACTTGCCTGAAATAAAAGACAACCTCCAAATAAGAAGTCCTCACAGCGTTAAAGCTCTCATCACAGTTGTTACTATAAACAACTATTTCTGGCACAAAATATTTCTTTCCTTTATTTATCTTCCTTTGGTTAGTTACCTGCTTTAAGGTTTAAATTAAAATAAAAGGATGTAGTAGATTTCAGTGTCAGATGGCAGAGAATTAAGGGCTGCAGTACTCCGTTTTACTTTGCCCTGATGTGTGATGGAAATGCTAATGAAAGTAAACAAAGAAATAGACAAATGCATTGGTATGTTTTCAAATTATATATCAGTCAGTGCTGTGATAGTTTCCTGAAGATACTATCAAAGCAGGGATATATACCTAAAACAGAATGACATAAACAGAGAAGAATGTCTACTTTTCTTCAAAAATTTCCAGCAGCTAAACACTTCTGCTTATGCTATTCTGTATATTTTCTTTATCTTAGGTGCAAATTCTGCGTGTGGTTTAATCAAGTTTGCTAATTATTCTGTTCATCTGTGTACCTATTAATCTTCTTGCCTCTATCTATTAAACAACATATTGAGACCAATTTCAACATATGGCTAGATTTTTAAAAATATCCATTGAAGCAATACCTGTGTCCCAAATATAGTCAAGTAAGAGTGGGCTTATGGTCATGAACACTAGAATTTTCTATTATTTTTCAGATTAGATTCATGGTACATTATTTCCTTGGTCTCCAAGTTAATAAAAAGTCTTTTGAAACCTTTGCAGCAGGAAAAAAAAGTCAAGAAGATTCCATGCATGAGAAGGATTTCAATTGCCATTGTTAATTCTGAGATGCAGTGGCCCAGCTATAAGGAACAGAAACTTCTTACAACGAAAGGAGGTCTCTGGCTGAGGGTAGCAAGGAAATAGGGACATCAGCCTATAACTGCAAATAATTGAATTCGGTTAACAACCCCCGACTTCCCTGGTGGCTCAGACAGTAAAGCGTCTGCCTGCAATGCGGGAGACCCGGGTTCGATTCCTGAGTCAGGAAGATCCTCTGGAGAAGGAAATGGCAATCTACTCCAGTACTCTTGCCTGGAAAATCCCATGGACGGAGGTGCCCAATAGGCTACAGTCCATGGGGTCGCAAAGAGTCGGACACGACTGAGCGACTTCACTTCACTTCACTTCAACAACCCCCAAAGAACTGTTGTTCCTCAAAGCCTTCGGTACAGATAGAGCCCTGCAATAACTTTGATTTTAGCCTGGTGAGACTCAGTGCCAGATTTTGAAGCTATGAAACTGTGAGACAGTAAGTTGGTGTTGCTTTAAGTCACCAGGTTGTTGTGCTTTGTATACCGGGTAGAAAACTGGTACAGGCAAACTCAGAAGAAGCTCTAGGGAGAATCTGACAGTATCCCTAATCCTCTTTTTACCTTTAGAGAAATGGACAAAGCAGGCGGCGGAGGCTCAAGCCGCACTTGAGCGCAGGCGGCGGAGGCGGCCGTCGCACTTGAGCGCGGCCGAGAGCTACCAACATCGCCGGGAGAAGCCACCTCGCCCCCGAGGCCAGAAGCAGCAGCTGAGACAAGCCACCCACGCCCGAGGCCAGGGCCGGCGGCANGTGAACTCCGGGAGTTGGTGATGGACAGGGAGGCCTGGCGTACTGCGATTCATGGGGTCGCAAAGAGTCGGACAGGACTGCGCGACTGAACTGACTGATATTTACTAATGATGTTAATTTCATAACTATTTTTTTCCAAACTTCCCTTCTAAAAGAGTACTCTTTTAGAGTACTAACTGGTTTTTTGCTCACTACTTCCTTTTCAATATACAAATCCATTTAAATTTTCGGTTTTTCTCCTGCCTCACTCTCCATTGTTTGCTTTTCAGTTTGTCCAGTTATGTGTTTTAATTTTTTCTTTTATATTCTAGTAATGGACCCTCACTTTGGCTGAAACAATGTGTTAGTCACAGAAATATAAATCAAAATGGTTTTCATCTCTTTTATATATACATCTGATAATTTAGCAAAAAACTTAAAGAGTAAAATTTTTATAGTATCATTAGCAAATATTGAAAACCAACACTAATTAAGTATATTCATTTAATTTTTATATGGCTAGATTTTCATTTAGTATCTAGTTTGTCCAGTTATGTGTTTTAATTTTTTCTTTTATATTCTAGTAATGGACCCTCACTTTGGCTGAAACAATGTGTTAGTCACAGAAATATAAATCAAAATGGTTTTCATCTCTTTTATATATACATCTGATAATTTAGCAAAAAACTTAAAGAGTAAAATTTTTATAGTATCATTAGCAAATATTGAAAACCAACACTAATTAAGTATATTCATTTAATTTTTATATGGCTAGATTTTCATTTAGTATCTCTGAGGCAGAATATTATTAATATGTGCTCTTATATTTATGTTAATATCCATGAAAGGGAAAGTTAAACAAAAGTATATAATGTAAAACTCATGCTTTTATTTGTTGCCTTACATTATTGTCAGATAAATAATTTTCTTTTAAGGTATTTCGTTAAATGAGGCAAAAGAAAATATCCAAAAATTTAGCAAAATCTATTTTTCTGTTTCAGAAAAATAACAAAGTATAGAGAAATACTAAAATTATAATATGCAAATAAATGAATGCCACATGTTTTATAAACTATTGCTAGCCAAAGAAAAGTGTTTCAGAGGTATGCATGTATAAAATTCCTTTATATCCATTTCGAGGGAATTAAATGATCAATTATTATGAAAAAAGAAGTGTTCTATATCTGGTAATTTCAGTCAAGCATATGTAAATGCTTAGTAATATCAGAAAAGGCCTATCAATTTCTAATCCTTGTGTAAATAACTTATAATATCACACCTATGAAATTCATTTTTAACCTACAAAATAGTAGAATCAGTATGAGACATTATGTTTCTTTTTTTTTAATTAATTTTTATTTTTTAGTTTGTTTTGCTTTACAATACTGTATTCATTTTGCTATACATTGACATGAATCAGCCACGAGTGTACATGAACTCCCAATCCCGACCCCCACCTCCCCCCTCCCGCCCCACACCTTTTCTCTGGATTATCCCCGTGCATCAGTCCCAAGCATCCTGCATCCTGCATAAAACCTGGACTGGCGATTCGTTTCACTTATGATATCATACATGTTACATTGCCACTCTGCCAACTCATCCCACCCTCTCCCTCTCCCACAGCGTCCAAAAGGCCGTTCTATACATCTGTGTCTCTTTTGCTGTGTATGAGACATTATGTTTCAATAAATTCTCAGACTCTTTTCACTGGTACAATAGAAGAGATAATATTTTTGAACAGGGCATGACAACTTCTATTCATTTATTCAAGATGCTCTAGTGCACACCATATGTAATGTGGAATTCTATAATGGGATATGTAGAAAATATAACTTGACCTGTAAAACCTAGTCCAGTATGAGTGTAATATAAAGAGCAACTGCTACCCTTAAAGAAATTATAGAATGGATGGCAATTGCATAAAGTTAAAATGCAAAGGAGAAAGTATTAGTCTTACAGGAGTCCTAATTTTCACATGCAGTTATTGCTTCCAGCTAGTGGGATCAAATAAGTTTTCACTGAGAGGGTCACATTAATACTGAGACATGAAGGATAAATATAGTGAGACATAAAGAAATAAATGATAAACCAAAATCTGGTATTAAGAAATAACTTTTGCAGTTTATCCAAAAACTCTAGATTGGCTAGAAAATCACTTTAGTTTGGCTAAAAATATGAGAGTCAGAAAAGTAATATAAAACTTATTCTACTAGATTCATAAAAATAATGCCTGGAGTGTCTGGCCAAGACTCTAAGATTTTCCACAGAGACAATGAGAAACCATTAACAGAAGGATTAACAATATTTTGGTGAGGCTGAGAATGGAGTTACTATCAGCAATTTAGTAAAACTTTTTGATTGAAGATGTAGACATATATATATTTATATACACACACACATATATATGATAGTTTTAGGTACAAATACATATATATAATAGTTATTTTAATTAATAACATTTAGACAGTTTTCCTAGTTCTATTGCTATATCATGTTAAGTAATTAAGTAATTTTTGTTAGTGAAGCAATAATCTTCAGTATTGATACAGAATATTTATTATAGATATAATTTTATAATGTTCATATTTAATATGTGAAAAATACAGTTATAAAAGTCTATATCTATATAATGTATTCCCATTGTTCAAAACTGATATTCTGATTTACCTTAAGTCTACTTAAAGCCAGATTGTATCTTTTTGACACTATATGATAACTGGAGCCTAATATACTAAGATACATTCACACGATGATTGCAGTTATAGTTGTTACACTTCAAAGATTAAATTTGTAAATTTTATTCCAATATAGTATAAAAACATTCATTTAGGATGAATTCTTCCCAAAGCATATGCAGCCAACAGATTTACTAAATTAAGTTGTGGTAGGTAAAAAAAATAACCCACACAAATTTTAGCAATCTACGAGAGGAGTTTATTTTCTCTCATTGTGCATGCCCTTTGAGGGTTTCTTGTGGCTCTGTTCCAGATTTCAATTCATTCTATGATACAGACTAAAAGAATTACCTCTATTGTGACCTCTTGTTAGAGGAAAAGGACATGGACAATACATGAGATGCTTCTTATAGCCTAGCCTCCAACTATTCCTTCATCACTTCTGTCCACGTTATATTGGACAAAATGAGTTTTATGTCCAAGACTTGTCCATGGGACAAGAATAAATTCTCCTTTCACAATGAGATTCTGCCTGCCACATAGTGCCTGGTAGGAACAAGTCATCTTCCTATAGTCAAGGGAACCAAAACTTGATACAATAATACAATCTGTAACATTTAATTCTATAGGCACTAGTATCATGAAAGGGTCTGGTTAAAAAATAAAGTCTTTGAAATTTTATAAGTTAAATTTATTTAGAGGTCATGATGCATATTAATCTGTTAAACATGTTTACTTTTTTGTAGTGTAAAGATGGATGAATTTTAAGGTTTATTTTTTAATGCAGTTTTTCACAGTAATCTGCTTAAGTCCTGTGGATGGCAACTTCACTGCATATCACTCACAAAGACCTGTTATTTTTCAGCAAACACTTGGGAACTGAAATGCTGTACAGGAAAGTGCCAAGTTGACAAAAAATTCATCTATTCTGTACTCTCCTAAAATCTAATATATTAATGCACATGATGCTTCTTGGTCATTTGTTGTCTAAGAAATCACCCCCGTTACTTCAAAGGAGAGTGGCACATTTGCAATATAAGATATATTCCATTTCTCACTTCCTTATATCAGTCATCGGTAATTTTTTCTCCATTACTACTTTAGAAACACTTTCCTATTATCAAGAAAACAAAGAAGAAATACTAACTAGTAGGAAAGAAACTCACAGATTTGCAATAATTGAATTTGTGCCACTGCTGGCCTTTTAGAAAGTCATTTACCAGGTGAGAAAGTCATTTCTATTATGTGCTGTTACAATGCCTATGAGATTCATTTACATAGGCTCTCTTGACACTATTATTACCTCTTCATCTTGATAGTAAAAATGGTTCACTGTTACAGATAGTAATGCAGACAGGAGTATTTACGATGGCAGCACTTACTGAGTTGGTCTTCACATATACTATTAAACCATTCCTTAGAATTATGTGCCTGTATTTTAATGAGTACATTTTTGTATATTTGCTAATAAAGTTTTATCTGCTCTTATTTTCAGTTCCAACTCTAGAAATTTCAAAATAATGGGTGTAGCTGAGATTGCACTTTACATAGCAGTAAGCCAGCTGCTTCCAGTTAAGGAAATATTTCATAATTTACAATGCTATTATTTGACATAATAAGAAAGAGAACACTGTTTTCCATTCTACACAATAAATTTAAAACTTGGACCATAGATTTAAAATATGCTCTGCTTGAAAATGAATAAAATTATCCTACATTTACTCTCATAGATACTAAATTTCTATTCATTGTGGACAAGTAGATATTTCCACAGATGCTAAAATATCTCTGTTTAGCCAGTTATTTACAAAAGAGTTGGAATTCTCAAATCTTTAGTACATATATACAAACTTTTAAAATAAAACTTACATTTCATGTCATATTTTATGCCCTCCTAAAAAAGTGACTAAAATATGCTTATGCTGTTTAGATGTGTAATAGAAGATAACTTTGGAAAGCACTCACTATAGTAGTCATGTTCTCACAAAGACTCTCTCTTTGACCACACTTTAGTTTTGCCTCTGTGAGCCTTCTTTTCAACTCAGTCTCAACTTTGGACTTCTGTGTCTTGGCAAAATCTAGTTTCAAGATGAAAGCAATATGTCCATCAATGTTTTTAGAAAAAAAGAAAAACGAATCTCCTACCTTTCTATCTACTACAATGTTTAGTGATGAAATATGAGATCATACTCAGAATTTGAAGATTGTTTTCATTTAGGAATTAATCAAGAATTCATGAGCAGTGAAATTTTGATAGGGATGGGGCAAGATAGAGAGTGTCAATAATCCATATTTAAATGGAGTTTCTGTTGAGTCAGTTTAGTGAGAATCTTCCCAACCCTTGATATCTGATCACCCTGACTTGCTTTTAGAAAAAATCTGTTAAATTGACTTAGCAAGAATCATACCCTCCTTGGTTTCTCTTAGTAATAATTTTCCATTCAGTGACCTCCACACCCACCCACCCTGCTCATTGGCCATGAAGTCCCACTTGTCTTTGTTGTATTTGGAGCTGAGTCTGATCTTTCTCCCCTAATGCAATAGCCTAAGTCTTTCTTACCAGTTTAACAACTGTCAGAATATATTTTCTTTCATAAGTCTCCAGAAAAATAGGACCAATGAATATAAGTATATAAAGAAAGAGATTTATTTTAAAGAGCTGACTAATGGCGATCCTGAAGACCTGCAAGTCCAAAATCTGAATGGCAGGTTGGCAGGGTGGAAATTTAGCATTAAATCCAAAGTTTATAGTGCAGACTGACAGACTGCAAATTTAGTTAAGATTTCTATGTTACAATTTTGAGACAGAACTTATTTTTCTCTTGAAAACCTCACTTTTCATGAGACCTATTTACTTTATTGCAGATAATCTCTTTTACTTAAAATAGACTGATTATAAGTGTTATTCACATCTATAAAATACCTTTAAAGCATCATTTAGACTAGTGTTTGACTAACTGGACAACATAGGCTAGCCAAGTTGACATATGAAATTAACCTGATAAGCATCAGAAGCCATTCTTTTGGTTTCCAAATAGCAAGTCACCAAGCCAAAAATATAGATGAATAATTAAAAGACATATCCCATCTCCATTTAAATATGGATTATTGACACTCTCTATCTTGCCCCTATCCCTATCAAAATTTCACTGCTCATGAATTCTTGATTAATTCCTAACTGAAAATGATCTTCAAATTCTGAGTATGATCTCATATTTCATCACTAAACATTGTAGTAGATAGAAAGGTAGGGGATTTATTTTTCTTTTTTTCTAAAAACATTGATGGACATATTGCTTTCATCTTATTCCCAAGTCAGCTCTCTTTTTATAGGCAAAACACTCCACTAAATCTTTGTTAGGTTTTAACACTTGGAGTATCTTGAATCCTTTAAGCTGTCCATTGGCACAATTTATTGGCAATTTTTGTATCACTCATGAAAGCCTTAGGGAAAATCACAGATTTCAGGGGCTATGTTGGCTAAGTTAAAGGCTCCAGTTTATGCTCTATACTAGTTTTAAATAATGGTGAAAATGATCATATAGTCTATGTCCAATTACTAGCAATTATTTTATTTACCTATTTATTCCTCTGAAAAATTTATTTAGATGTGACATTTTGCTATCTAAAAATTAAAGAGATGGTAGAAATAAATGACAAATGATTACTTAAATCTTTCTTTCTTGGAAAAGAAAGCAAAGTTTCACATCAAAGAAATGATTATACTAGGCGTATGAGGGTCATAAAACTCCACTCAATCAAAATCAGAGCAAAGGCAGACACAAAATGTCAGCCAAGGAATTTGAGGGGTAAAACATGCAGAGAGAGGAAAAAAAAAAGAAAGCTTTTCGGGAAGAGCAGATAGTTTCCATAGTAACAAAGCATAATGTTCTCTCAATGTAAAAGATCCTATTTTGAATGCATTATTGGTGATTCAGATGCAAAAAAAAAAAATTCGGTTTAGAGAAGATGGTATAGGAATTTACATATCACAAGTCTTAAGTCTGGGAAGCTATGACTTTTAAGAATACACTTGTAAATTCTGTTGTTAGATTTGTGTGCTATATCTGTACTTAGCGGTGCCACTCATTCAATTCATGAAGACTTATAAATGAAAGGACAAGAATGACCTAAATTTTAACTCTTTTTGCTTATGAAACCTGGCACATTAGGAATGTATCCATCTGAAACTGAGCAGAACCTGGCAGGCCCCCTCCCCTACCAAGTACCAAACTGACCAATTTTGATTGGGACAATAGAGTCACAGACTCAGAGTCTGGTGCATACTCTTGAGTTGTTTTACAGATACTATAACTGCAACTGCGGGAGAGGGAGGGAGAAAGCTAATTCTATGATGACTCGATGGTAGCCATGACATGAGCTAAGTGTTGTCCATGGGATTCTCCAGGCAAAAATACTAGAGTGGGTTGCCATGCCCTCCTCCAGGGGATCTTCCCTGTCCAGGGAGATACAGGTTCCATCCCTGGGTTGAGAAGATCCCCTGGAGGAGGGTATGCAACCCACTCCAGTATTCTTGTCTGGAAAATATGATGGACAGTGGAGCCTGGTGGGTTACAGTCCATGGGGTCACAGAGAGTCAGACATGACTGAATCAACTTAACATGCACACATTGCATTCACGGCTGGTACAATTCCAAGAACTGGTGTGAAGAACATGGAATTAACGTTACTGCTTATAATAATCATATCTACATGCACAAATTAATTGTAACTTGCTCTGCCTGCATATGTAAGACAGCAGAAAAAACTGTCAGCGAAAAGATGCTACAGACCAATGTTGATATTTCCACTCTAAGAGTATAGTGCCTTTGTCTCTGTGAAGAAGTTATAGAAAATGGAGCGTCACCTCTAATGCACTAGAAATGGAATAATGTCTGACAGTGGGGAGCTGAAAGCAGCTCTTCTGCCCCTTTCCTGTTTGCCATTTCTATTCCTCTCTAACCTTAAAGGAATATAATCATAGGAATAAGTTCACTAGGCAGTTTAACCTAACTCCTGACTTAGGCTCTGCTGAATGCACACATGGCTTTCTTAACTTTTTCTAGACAAAAATAAGAATGCAAAATTAAGCAGCTAAACAATAATTAGTTCTCTATGGAACTAAGGAATCCTGCAGGCAGATCACTGGGGCAAGATAAGATCTGAAGAGTCAGCTAGTCTTCATGTAATGGGGATTAGTGAAGAACCCAACCTCCTGCCTCGATGATTCACTCAGATTCTTCCTACTACTTTTCCCTTCAAACTCTGTCATGGCTGAGCAGAATTTTCAGAGTTTGGCTCTGGACATGAGTCCACCATCTCCCTAGATGGCCAGCTTTTCTAATTAAAGCACCTCTCCTTTCTACTAACACTTGATCTCAAGTTACTGGTTTTCTGAGTGGCAAGAAGCCAAACCTGAATTTGGTAATACAACCAAAGGAAAGAACCCTTTTTTCCTAATTTGCATATGTGCTAGTAGTAACTATGTGTATTTATTGAGAGACAAAAAGGGGAATAAATGAAAAATTTATTTTAAAACATCTGTACAAATGTGGATTAAGTTGTTGCAGATTAGGTAATTATTCAGAAATATTTACTTCAACCATCTTCCACCTCTGTGGGCAGAAGTTACAGCACAAAGCAAGCCTTCTTTAGAATTGGTCTTATTGTTCATATTTGTAAATGGAGTATAGCAGGTGTGAAGAGACAAAAGTGTTTAAGAAAATCCATGTACTATTGATCTTGCTCTCCTGAACCTCTGACATTATCCTAAGATAAGCATACATAGTCTAGCCCATTGGTTCAAGAATTACAAAAGCAAAGTACGGAGCAGATATACTTCAACTGAATACATCCTAGATCAACTAAACTCCAGCTGAATTTGAGAGGCCTAAACAGTCAACCATTAGTAAAAGTGGCAACTAGAAATAGGGTCCTATCATAATAACATTCTAAAATATGTAGCACTGGCTTTGAAAGTGACAAGCTTGTGAAGATAGGAAAAAAATAAAACTTATTGGAGGCTTGAAAATTAGAAACCGTTTTTATGTCTACTTGGAAAGTAGAACCTGTTTTACCCATGGTCAAAAAAAAAAAAAAAAAGACTTAAGAAAGGTTGTTGCGAGGCAGATTGTTGAATGCATCAACTAGTTTCTTTTGACCATGTATAATCAGATGGTGATGGACAGGGAGGCCTGGCGTGCTGCGATTCATGGGGTCGCTAAGAGTCGGACACGACTGAGCGACTGAACTGAACTGAATCAGGTTCTACAAGACAGAGGTAAGCCCAAAAAACAAAACAAAGCAGGCCAATTTGTGAGCAGAATTAAGAAAGAAAATAAAACTGTTGGGTCTGGTTTTGTTTCCATATATATGGACTCAGAATGGAAGTTACCACTTTATCTTAACAAGTTAAAGCTGAATAGGCTGAAATATCAACAGTTTTTCTCGGATCCATAAGACAAGTGAGAACACAGGACGTACTGCTGCCTGCAGAGATAGACAGGCTAATATGAGGGGTCATTGCGTACTGGATCAGAGACACAAATTGAAACCAGAAACAGGCACAGAAAACAATGCCAGGGTAACTGAATTGTAACTGATGAATTGCTGGAGGCTATGGCACCCCACTCCAGTACTCTTGCCTGGAAAATCCTATGGACGGAGGAGCCTGGAAGGCTGCAGTCCATGGGGTCGCTGAGGGTCGGACACGACTGAGCGACTTCACTTTCACTTTCAACTTTCATGCATTGGAGAAGGAAATGGCAACCCACTCCAGTGTTCTTGCCTGGAGAATCCCAGGGATGGGGGAACCTGGTGGGCTGCCATCTATGGGGTCGCACAGAGTCGGACACGACTGAAGTGACTTAGCAGTAGCAGCAGTATGGACAAGTCTAGGAGCTAAAACCTCTTGGGAAAATCTGCCATAGAAGAAACTCCACAATACTGTGACATCATCCCTAGGAGCATAGCAGAGTTTTCATGGTAAATATTAGAAAAGAAACTCCCACTGCTCTGGTAGGAGGAGATGAATGAAAAATTTTTGAAATATGCCAGAGCACTCTCTTAGTCTTCATAAGGCCTGCCTCAGGGAAAAGTATTTCACAAGAACCTAACCTGATAGAGTAGTATCAGAGCCTAACTGACTTGGAGAAAGGGAAATATCCAACTACAGCCCATTCAAGCCATCCTATCCCACCTAAGAAAAGTGAAAAAAAAAAAAACAAACTGAGAAATTCTTATGAATTGTCATAATTCAGTCTTATTTTAAAGTTGATATTTAATTGCAGGATTATAAAATTATTTTCCTTCCCCCATAAATTTACCACCACATTATGAAAGGCCTACTTACCAGCAGTTCTTTTTACCCAGTACATCTTGTTCAGTGAGAAAGAAAATAGACTAGGTATTTAAAACAACTATGATTAACACTCCAGGGGCTATAATAGATAAAGCAGACAGCATGCGATAGCAGTAAGCACAGAGGTGGATATCCTAAGAAAGAACTAAAAAGAAATTATCACTGTGATAAAAGTGAAGAATACCTTTGATGGGTTTATCATTAGATTGGGCATAGCTGAGGAAAATATCGGAGCGAGAGGATATACCAATGGAATCCTCAAAAAGCAAAAAGAATAGAGACTGTAAAAATAGCAGAAAATATGTAAAGATTCTGAAAAAAACTGAAAAAGCTGTGACATATTCATAATAGAAACACCAGATTATATATCAAAGAAAGAAACTAAAGATTTATTTGAAATAATAATAATTGAGAATTTCCCCAATTTAATATCAGAAACCAAACTACTTATCCAAGAAACTCAGAGAACATCAAGCAGAATGAATTTCAATGAAGTACACCTATGCATATCATTTTCAACTACAGAAAATCAAAGATAAAAATCCTGAAATAAGTGAGAGGGGAAAAATATTCTTAACCATAGAGAAACAAATATTAACATTTTATTGAACATCCCATCAGAAACTATACAAGCAACAAGACACTGAAGTATTTATAAAGTATTGAGTGGAAGGAAAAAAAGAGGCAACCTAGAATTCTGTACCTTGTAAAATTACCTTTTAAAGAATGAAAATTAAGTTAAAGACTTCTCAACCATCAAAAATTGAAGATGTTGTTCCCAATAGAAACTGTTGTTTCCATTTATTGCCTTGCAATAAATGCTTAAAGAAGTTTATTCAAGTAAAAGGAAATAGTATAGGTTAGAAACTTGGATCTACATCAAGGAAGAAAAAGCACTGAGAAAGGAAGACGTGAAAGTTTAAAATAAAACCTTTATCTTTTTCTTAATTAATCTAACAGATAAAATTTATTTGAAATAGTAATACCAAGAATGTGTTCAATTATATATACCTATGTGTAATATCTATATTTATATATGCTTGTATAAAAATGAAATGAATGACAATAACACAAGGAACAGAAGAGAAGGATTAAGATTATTTCATTATTACAAGATACTCACACTGCTCACAAAATGGCAGAGTGTTATGTGAAGATATAATTGGATTAAATGTAAATGTATATTTATGGGCTCCACTTCAGTTCAGTCTAATCACTCAGTCTTATCTGACTCACAGCGACCCTATGGGCTGTAGCACACCAGGCATCCCTGTCATCACCAACTCTTGGAGCTTACTCAAACTCATGTCCATCAGGTTGGTGATGCCATCGAACCTTGGTGGTTTGATGCCTTGTCCTCTGTCATCCCCTTCTCCTACTGCCTTCAATTTTTCCAGCATCAGGGTTTTTTTCAAATGAGTCAGTACTTCGCATCAGGTGGCCAAAGTACTAGAGCTCCAGCTTCAACATCAGTCCTTCCAATGAATATTCAGGTCTGATTTCCTTTAGGAGGAATTGGTTGGATCTCCTTGCAGTCCAAGGGACTCTCAAGAGTCTTCTCCAACACTAGAGTTCAAAAGCATCAATTCTTCAGTGCTCAGCTTTCTTAATAGTCCAATTCTCACATCCATACATGACTACTGGAAAAACCATAGTTTTGACTATATGGACCTTTATTTGCAAATGAATGTCTTTGCTTTTTAATATGCTGTCTAGCTTTTATGTAAAATATAGTTTTTCTTCCAAGGAGCAAATGTCTTTTAATTTTATGCTGCAGTCACCATCTGCAGTGATTTTGGAGCCCAAGAAGATAAAGCCTCTCACTGTTTCCATTATTTCCCCATCCACTTGTCATAAAGTGATGAGACCAGATGCCATGATCTTCGTTTTCTGAATGTTGAGCTTTTAGCCAACTTTTTCACTCTCCTCTTTCACTTTCATCAAGAGCCTCTTTATTTCTTCTTAGTTTTCTGCAATAAGGGTGGTTTGCTTTTTAATATGCTGTCTAGCTTTTATGTAAAATATAGTTTTTCTTCCAAGGAGCAAATGTCTTTTAATTTTATGGCTGCAGTCACCATCTGCAGTGATTTTGGAGCCCAAGAAGATAAAGCCTCTCACTGTTTCCATTATTTCCCCATCCACTTGTCATAAAGTGATGAGACCAGATGCCATGATCTTCGTTTTCTGAATGTTGAGCTTTTAGCCAACTTTTTCACTCTCCTCTTTCACTTTCATCAAGAGCCTCTTTATTTCTTCTTAGTTTTCTGCAATAAGGGTGGTGTCATCTGCGTATCTGAGGTTGTTGATATTTCTCCCAGCAATCTTGATTCCAGCTTGTGCTTCATCCAGCCCGACATTTCTCAAGATGCACCCTGCATATAAGTTAAATTAGCAAGGTAGCAATTTATAGCCTTGACTACTCCTTTCCTGATTTGGAACCAATCTATTGTTCCATGTTCAGTTCTAACTGTTGCTTCCTGACCTGCATACAGATTTCTCAAGAGGCAGGTAAGGTGCTCTGATATTCCCATCTCTTCAAGAATTTTCCACAGTTTGTATACTGTATTGGTGTTTTTCTTTCTGGCTTAGTTCACTCTGTATAATTGGCTCCTTGTGATCTACACAAAGGGTTTGGTGTAGTCAATATAGCAGAAGTAGATATTTTTCTGGAATTCTCTTGCTTTTCTTGTGGTCCAACAGGTGTTGGCAATTCGATCTCTGGTTCCTCTGCCTTTTCTAAATCCAGCTTGAACATCTGGAAGTTCTCGGTTCACGTACTCTTGAAGCCTAGCTTGGAGAGTTTTGAGCATTACTTTGCTAGCATGTGAGATGAGTGCAATCATGTGGTAGTCTGAATATTCTTTGGCATTGCCTTTCTTTGGGATTGGAATGAAAAACGACCTTTTCCAGTCCTGTGGCCCTGCTGAGTTCTCCAGATTTGCTGGCATACGTATTGCTTACAGCACTTTAACAGCATCATCTTCTAGGGTTTGACATAGCTCAGCTGGAATTCCATCACCTCGACTAGCTTCATTCATAGTGATGTTTCCTAAGTCCCACTTGAGTTCACATTCTAGGGTGTCTGGCTCTAGGTGAGTGATCACATCATTGTGATTAACTGGGTCATTAAGTTCTTTTTGGTATAGTTCTTCTGTGTATTCTCGCCACCTTTTCTTAATATACTCTGCTTCTGTTAGGTCCATACCACCCATCTTTGCATGAAATGTTCCCTTGGAATCTCTAATTATCTTGAAGAGATACCTTTCTTTCCCATTCTATTGTTTTCCTCTATTTCTTTGTATTTGTCACTTAAGAAGGCTTTCTAATCTCTCCTTGCTCTTCTTTGGAACTGCATTCAGATGGATGTATCTTCCCTTTTCTCCCACTTAGCCAAGAAAAATTTAACAAAGGTGAAAAACTCATGCTTCCTGACTTTAACACATATTTAAATGTACAGAAATCAAAACAGTGTACTACTGGCATAAAGGCATATATCTAGACCAATAGAAAAAAACAGAGACTTAAGAAATGAACCATCATATTTGGGTCAAATGATCTACAAAGGTACCAAGAGTAGTCACTTGAAGCAAGGACAACCTCTTAAACAAATGTTAGTAGGAAAACTGGATACCCACATGTAAAAGAATATATTTCAGTCTTATCTCATTCCATTCATAAAAATTAACCCCAATTAGATTAAAGATCTAAATATAAGAACTAAATATACAAAACTCCTAAAAGAAAATATTGAGAACATCTTTATGATATTGAATTTGTCAGTGATTTCTTGAGCAGGACCCCAAAAGTACTGAAATCAAAAGTAAAAACAACCAAATGGGGCTACATTAAACTTCAAACCTTTGTCATTAAATGACACAATCAAAAGAATGAAACAGCAATCTACATAATAGGAGAATGTATTTGCAAGTCATATATCTAATAAGAAATTAAAATCCAGAATATATAAATAACTCCTAGAGCTCAACAACACAACTCAATATTTAAATGCACAAAGGATTTGAATAGACATTTCTCCACAGAAAATATACAAATGAACAATAGGTATATGAAAAGATGTACATTACTAATTATTAGAGAACTGCAAATCAAACTCACCATGAAATATCACCTCATACCTATTAGGATGGTTACTATAAAGAAAACAGGAAATAATGTATATTGAAAAGA
>SJXQ01008005.1:64088-143472 GCA_006408695.1 Aepyceros melampus | reverse complement strand
GAAGAAAAAATAGGAAGAAAAAACAATCACACACAAACATCTACCAGAAAAAATAATAATACTAAAAAAAATAATAATGATAAAGAGAACAGTCGAAAAAATAGTAATGATATTTCGGGGACTTTTTCTGGTGTTGTAGGCAGTGTGGGGTCACTTCCAAGGTGGTTCCCGCTGTTCAGCTTCCCGCTGTTCAGCTTCCTCTGCTGGTCTCTTCAGTGTCCTATTTCCACCCTAACACAGAGGGGTGGTGGCAGTCACTCTTTTTTTTTTTTTTTTCTTTTTTAGGCTCACTTGGTCAGTCGCGCTGTGGGGAGGGATGGATGCTGCTACCAAATAGCTCTGGCGTATATTCACAGTGTCTCAGCCCCGCTGGGCCTGCCCCTACACCCGGCGCACACCGCTCAGGCTCTACGTTTCTCCGCTGGGGACCGTCTGAGGCTGGCCCTAGGCTGCATGCACCTCCCTGGCCTAAGCCTCTCAGGCTCGGTGCCCAGGTAGTCACAGACTCGATTGGGCCCGCGCTTTGTGCCCTTCCCAGGACCGAGCAGCTCAGGTGTTCGGCGAGTGCAGTCGCGCGGCTTATCGCCCTCTCCTGCTGCTCAGTTTTCCGGGTGTAACCTGGGACTCTTTGTCAGGTAAATTGTTATCTGTCCAGCACCCCGGGAGGTCTCAGTTAGCAAAGAAGCCTGCTTGCAGTTTGATCAGCAAAGTCCCTCCAGGGCTGCGATTGCCACGCTCCAGCCCCCACGGCTCTGGCTGCCTGTCCCCGGCGGGGGCTGGTGGGCAGCCGGCTATTTCTGTTCCGTCCTTTGTTCTGTGAGCGGTCCTGGCGGTGTCTTATGTTCGAGCTTTTCGCGTGGTAACTGTCCCACAGTCTGGAGTGCTAGCCTGAGTTAGTTTGCTCCGGTTACGCGCGGGTGTTCTGGCCCGATTCTTAAGAAGCGCCGCCGCCTGCGTCTCCCGTGCCTCCTTGCCCAGCCCCCACTTGCTAGTGGCGGATGCAGGCGTCTGCTCTGCCTCTCCACCGGGGGAATCACTGCCGGGCTCGCAACCTGCTGGTCTCAATCACCATTCACTTTTCCTCCCTGCCATGTGCCTCCAAGACTTGCCACAGATTCGGCAGTGAGAGTGCTTCCCAGCGTTTGGAAGCTTCTCTCCCTTTAAAACTCTTTTCCCGGGACAGGACTCCCTTCCCGGGACGGAGCTCCCTCCCCACCTCCTTTGTTTCTCTTTTCGTCTTCTGTGTTTTTCCTACCTGTTTTTGAAGACAGTGTTCTGCTTTTCTGGATGCCTTATGTCCTCTGCTCACATTCTGCCCTGTAGAATTTACCCAGCATTGAGATGTTCTTTTGATGAATTCGTGCGAGAGAAAGTGGTCTCTCCATCCTATTCCTCCACCATCTTCCAAAATGGTCTCTGCTTTTAAATATGCTATCTAAATTGGTCATAGCTTTTCCTCCAAGGATCAAGCATCTTTTAATTTCATGGCTATAGTTTGCTCCGGTTACGCGCGGGTGTTCTGGCCCGATTCTTAAGAAGCGCCGCCGCCTGCGTCTCCCGTGCCTCCTTGCCCAGCCCCCACTTGCTAGTGGCGGATGCAGGCGTCTGCTCTGCCTCTCCACCGGGGGAATCACTGCCGGGCTCGCAACCTGCTGGTCTCAATCACCATTCACTTTTCCTCCCTGCCATGTGCCTCCAAGACTTGCCACAGATTCGGCAGTGAGAGTGCTTCCCAGCGTTTGGAAGCTTCTCTCCCTTTAAAACTCTTTTCCCGGGACAGGACTCCCTTCCCGGGACGGAGCTCCCTCCCCACCTCCTTTGTTTCTCTTTTCGTCTTCTGTGTTTTTCCTACCTGTTTTTGAAGACAGTGTTCTGCTTTCTGGATGCCTTATGTCCTCTGCTCACATTCTGCCCTGTAGAATTTACCCAGCATTGAGATGTTCTTTTGATGAATTCGTGCGAGAGAAAGTGGTCTCTCCATCCTATTCCTCCGCCATCTTCCAAAATGGTCTCTGCTTTTAAATATGCTATCTAAATTGGTCATAGCTTTTCCTCCAAGGATCAAGCATCTTTTAATTTCATGGCTGCAGTCACCACCTGTGGTGATTTTGGAGCTCAAGAAAATAAAGTCTGTCACTGTTTCCACTGTTTCCCCATCTATTTGCCATGAAGTGATGGGACCAGATGCCATGATCTTAGCTTTCAGAATGTTGAGTTTTAAGCCAAATTTTTCACTCTCCTCTTTCACTTTCATCAAGAGGCTCTTTAGTTCTTTGCTTTCTGCCATAACGGTGGTGTCATCAGCATATCTGAGGTTATGGCTATTTCTTCCAGCAATCCTGATTCCAGCTTGTGCTTCATCCAGGCTGGCATTTTGCATGATGTACTCTGTATATAAGTTAAATAAGCAGGGTGACAATATAAAGAATTCTTTAGATAATCTTAATTTTCAGCTTTGAAACAAATATCCAGTTGGCCTTAGAATGGCTGTGTTTGAAGGGCACCAGTTCGTTTCCGGGGGTTTTGCTCACTGAGCGTGTGCAGCCTTGCTACATGCTGTCTTAGGGCTGCGCCGCGCAGATCTGCGGCCACTGAGCCCTCAGACCTGGAGCCCCGGAGGAGGAGGGCTGGCTTGCAGTCGCATGCTGCCTTGTGACTGTGCAGGGAGGTCAGCTCCCTTCATACCGGTGTTGTCCAAAGGTCGGTTGTAGCTACTACCTCCCTCTCCCTCTTTGGATGTTGCTGTTGGTTAGTCGCTAAGTCGTGTCCAGCTCTGCAGCTCGTGGACTGTAGCATTCAAAGCACGCTCCCGGAGTTTGCTCACATTCGTGTCCACTGGGCTAGTGGTTGTATGCAACCCTCTCATCCTCTGCCGATCCCTTCTCCTCTTGGCTTCAATTTTCCCAGCCTCGAGGCCTTTTCTAGTGAGTCAGCTCTTCATGTTAGGTGGCCAACAGATTGGAGCTTTCTGAACAAGCTGGCTGAAAACTGGTGTTTGCAGGGAAAGTTGAAAACCACTGAGCTTTTGGATCTGCTCATGTGCACCACCCAGGATTACCTGATACTCTATACACACAAAGGAAACGCAGAAATAGACCGAACGACGAGGATCACAGGAGACTAAGCTGTTCTTTCTAATCATCAGCGTGAATATGGTGTGCTCTTCAAAAATTGCATTGCGCATAAAATACTTTACCTTTTTACTAGAAGTGTGTCTATATTAGATTTTTATTTTGATAACACATGGTTATATTTGAAAAGTATATAAGGAAAGAAGAGAAAGACTGCTGGAGCTCCGTCACTCATTTTTAATCTCATATAACATTTTTGTCTGTTTTTTGAAAGAAGAATCAATAGGGTGTGTGACACTTTAGGTACCAAAGTGAGTTACTAGGTGTCTGGCTTTTTACGTGTTCTTTCTGACTGACTCGGCAGTACAGGGACGTTAGCGTTTATGTGGGATGCGTGGACTCAGCTGAGACACCAGTTTTTTTGATGTAGTTGTGGCTCAGTTGCTCAGTCGTGTCTGACTCTTTGTGACCCCGTGAACTGCAGCCCACAAGGCTCCTCTGTCCACGGGGTTTTCTAGGCAAGAGTACTGGAGTGTGTTGCCGCTTTCTACTCCAGGGAATCTCCCAACCCAGGGACCAAACCCATGTCTCCTGCATCGGCAGGTGGATTCTTTACCACAGAGCCACCTGGGAAGCCGAGCTTTGTTGATATGTTTGTAATAATTTTGATTCTTGTTTTCAGTAATTTTTGGTTCTAAGTGACAGAAACCTAGTGGGACTTGATTAAATTCAGTACGGTGTGCAGAGCTGTCCTGGGAAGATCAGGGTGCGTTAAGAACTCACGGATGGGGGGAGACCTGGGTTTGAGGGGCTGGGAACTCTGAAGGCGTACAGAGCTAAAGTTGTTCTTTTCTCTCTTAAGGGTCAAGTGGGATCTCGTTTCCGCCAGTCTCTTCAGATGTGATTGCTTCCTTCTGTCTCTGTAGCCAGGTCCCCACCCTGCCAGTACTGAAGAAGAAAAGTTAAAGTTTCCCCTAACCTTCTCCTCTGCCTCTGTGACTCAGCTTGCTCCTTGCAAAGTCTGGGTCATGTAGGTCACGTAGTCTCAGAAAATGAGGCCTTACGATACTAGGAACTGGAGTTTATCTCACTCACCCTTGTCCTGCTCTTTGCAGTCACCCTGCCCCTGCAAACCTGCCTCATCACGCCTGTCCGGGTCAGACATCCCCCTCCCCCTCATGTTGACCACTGTTCCCGTGCATGAAACCCCTTAGTTTAAACCAACTGATTAACAGCTAGTGTTGCCCAGTACAGTCTGTCTACAAAAACTCTGTAATCCCTTCGTTCGAGGCTCAGAGCTTGCAGTGTTAACTCCTCTGGGCCCGCCAGCATTGTAACCCTGAGTCCTCCAGCTCTCCGAGTGTGATGCTTGGTTTCTCTAGTACTGGTTTCTGCAACAGTATATTCCTTTTCAAATTCAGAACCCAGGAGTGTCTCAAACCCAACTGCAAAATCTCTAGGGTAGGGACTCTGATGAGCCTGAGGTCCTGGGTGATCCTGGGGCAGTGAGACCAGGTGGACTGACTTCTGCCCACTCAGTGGGTCCTGTGGAAACGATCCGGTGAGAAGGTGGGAAAGAGCCTCCACGTGGAGGAAGCAGGAACAGGGGCTGTGCCCAGAGCGGCAGGCCCTGGCAGCCTCTGGTCCACCTGTCCAGGCACTGTCTTGTCTGAACTTATTTTCCAATGTCTATTTTTATTTGGCCAGGCTTGGTCTTTGCTGTGGCACGTGATGTGGAATCTTTGGTGCAGCAGGGGAGCTGGTTCCCTCGTCAGGGATCGAACCAGTGCCTCCTGCATTGAGAGCATGGGGTCTTAGCCCCTGGACCAGCAGGGAAGTCCTGTGGGCTTCCCTGGTGACTCAGACAGCAAAAATCTGCCTGCAATGCAGGAGACCCAGGTTCCATCCTTGAGTTGGGAAGATCCTCTTGAGTTGGGAGAAGGGAATGGCAACCCACTCCAGTATTCTTGCCTGGAGAGTCCCATGGACAGAGGAGCCTGCTGGGATACAGTCCATGTGGTCACAAAGAGTTGGACATGACTGAGAAGATTTACTTTTCACACAAAAAAAAATTGAAGGCAAAAGGGGAGGGGACAGCAGAGGATGAGATGCTTGGATGGCATCACCAACTCAATGGACATGAGTCTGAGCAAACTCCAAGCGTTGGTGATGGACAGGGAAGCCTGGCGTGCTGCAGTCCATGGCGCTGCAAAGAGTCAGATGTGACTGAGCAGCTGAACAACAGCAATAACACACTCCAGTGTTCACCTTCCGTGTGATTCCTACTGTTTGATGAATAATGCTGCTTATAATTTTCCTTTGAATGAGAATTGGGGAATTTAACATGTGGAATGTAAGTATGATAATTAAAGGTGTGGATTTTCCATCTCAACACCATAGCTCCTAGCTGTGAGACCTTGACCTTTCTTTCCGGTTCTGGAAACAAGAGCAATATTACTAACTGCCCATGGGGCTTCTGTGAGAAGTAATTGTTGGAGTACAGGGTGCTCTTAAGAGAGTTCCCGTCCTATGTGGTTCTCAACTGAGTTATCTGGCAAGAGATTTCTTTGTAATTATGAGATTAAATATACTTAAGGGATTTTTATGTATTAATTGATTGAATTAAAAATCAGGGCATTAGGGGAGAGGATATGTGACAACCACTGAGAGAAAAACTAGAAAAATGAGAAAGAGGAGGCTGCAGAGGAGAAGGCAATGGCAACCCACTCCAGTGTTCTTGCCTGGAGAATCCCAGAGACAGGGGAGCCTGGTGGGCTGCCGTCTATGGGGTTGCACAGAGTCAGACACAACTGAAGCGACTCAGCAGCAGCAGCAGCAGCAGCAGCAGCAGCAGCAGAGTGACTGCAGTCTTGTGTTGACAAGAGAGAGGCTCACCAAGTGGAACAAAACGTCCAGTGAAGCTCAGACTGCGCAGCTTGTTCCCGACTGGCCTCGGGTACAGGCTCTTCTCCCCTTCCCCTCGCGAGGACAGTCACGTGAAGTTCAGTGAACTGTGGTTAGGTGGAGCAATGCTGGCTTGACTGGCGGCCAGCGGTGAAGAACCTGCCTGCCGATACAGGAGGCGTAAGAGACGCGGGTTCAGTCCCTGTGTGGGGAGGCCCCCCTGGGGGAGGGCGTGGCAGCCCACTCCAGTGTTGCCTGGGAAACCCAGTGGACCGAGGAGCCCGACGGAGTACAGTCCATGGCGTCACAAAGAGTCGGACACGACGGAGCGGCTGAATAGCCACAGAGCAGTGGGTATTCTGGCCGACACTGCTTTGGAAGAGGGCTGGGAGAACTTCGAAAGGAGTTTGGGTGGAGAGCACAGGCAGAGATCAAAAGGGAAGACTGTAAATACAAGGGTTTGTCCGAAGGTTTCGCCTCCTCTGTTGCAGCTGGTGGGGAAACCCTGGAGCGCCATGCGCCGTCTGTGTCTCAGTGGCTTTTTAAGCTGGTTTGAGGCCCTGGCACCATGGCCACTTCTACCTTACTTCTCTTCATTGCTCCTGGCTGCACCTAATGAAGGTCAAGCCTTGCTAAGGAGTATAGAAAATCCAGCTACAGTAACAGCAAAAACAATGGATTGTTTTAAATAAAAATGAAGGCTGAATTTGTTGGGCATATTAACATCTAAAGAGGTGGCCACCATTCTGATCTGTCAAGCAGGGTCCTTGACAAGGAGAGATGACCCCTGCTGAGTCTGCACAGGACAGATGTCCCTCCTCTCAGGGACACTCAGCCCAGGTTCAGGGCAAAGTCTTGGGAGCAAAGTGAAGTGTCTGAAATATGAGGTTCTGTGGTCTGAATCTAAGCGTATCATACCGCTGCTGCTACTGCTAAGTCACTTCAGTCATGTCCGACTCTGTGCGACCCCATAGACAGAAGCGCACCAGGCTCCCCAGTCCCTGGGATTCTCAGACAAGAACACTGGAGTGAGTTGCCATTTCCTTCTCCAAGACTATACTACACTTTTCCCTATTTCAACTTCTCCAATTTGCCAAGAGAATTACTGAAGCAGAACTGATTTCTGATCCTTGCTAGAATCAAGTGATGTATTTAATCATATGCATTTTGCCATCAGTTATTTTTATTCCTGTAGCATTATGGGTTGGCCTCATGATAGTGAAACCCTCAGCCAGTTCAGATGACTCACTGAAAAATAACTATGCAGGTTTTGCTTTTAAATAAGTACTTAAACTTTTAACTGGTAGCAGAAATAAATTTTGCATTATTTCTATGAAATCAAATAATGGGAAAAATTACCTACAGATGTCCCCCCTTTTACTAGAATTTAATTCAAATGTCATTTTATTTTTCTTTGAGTCTAATAAGAACAAATGAACACATTAAAAATGCTTTTGTTCATTTGGCTTTAGTGATTTTGAGAAGATAAACTTTGATAACAGAACATGTTTAGTTTCGTGCTTGTTAAAGCTTTGCTGAAAATATAGCTAAGCAACTGTTCACTTTTTGAATTAATCAGTGTTATCATACTGTTGTTATATGGCTGAAATTATACTGGTGTTTACTTAAAGTCACACTTTCTGAAAGATGGGAAACTGTAGACAGAGCCTGTGCCATCAGCCATCAAAGCAGAAGTTAGTAGAGAATACAGCATCAAGGATAATCTTTAAGAAAATAGGCAGTGTGTCTTCTTCCTGTTCGTATCCCTAATAGTTAGCATATTGCCTCACACATAGTAAATGCTCAAAACATGTATGATGTAGAACTGAACAGAATTGGAGCTTAAATCTTCTAGTCCTCTGAAAGTGAAACATTAGACGTTCAAATTTTAAGACAAAATTACAATGACAAATTACGAGATCTACCTTTTAATCGGGAAAAGCTGTACTATTCGAAATGTTTCTTTTGTTATAGATTTTGAGACCTATTCTGCAGGTTATTGATGAAAAGTTTTTAGAACACTTTTTAAAAAATACTGTTTATTTATTTATTGGCCATGCTTGGCCTTGGCCGCTGCGCAGCCTTTTCTCCAGCCGGGCGAGCTGGGGTCCTCCTCTCTAGATCAGCGCGCAGGCTTCGCGTTTCGGCGGCGCCTCGGGTGTGGAGCACCTAAGGCGCCTGCCTCCGGCGGTTTCAGCTCCCGGGCTCCAGAGCGCAGGCTCAATAGGTGTGACGCGGGGTTAGTTGCTCCAAGACACGTGGGATCTCCCTGGACCAGGGACTGAACCCGTGTTTCCTGCAGTGGCAGGCAGTGTCTTTACCCTGGACCAGCAGGGAAACCCTTAGATCATTTTCCTAGTGTTTTCACTGGGTGTGATTTCCAAGAGAGAATGATCTTGCTCTGACATGTGGAAATGATGCTAGCCATGTTTAAAGGGTCCAAAAGTCTGACCAAGCATTCTTCCTTTGGCTATTTTAATGACGCACACTTTGTGGTATCATTAGATGATACTCAGTTGATGTAATACTTCACATTAATCAGAATTGAAGGAAAAGGTTAAGAATGATAATAGCAAATATTATGGTAATAAGAACAGTATCAAATACACACTGACTCTTTCTATACAGCAGCTGCTAAGCTTACACACTTTACCTGGAGCCCCTCATTGTGTCCTTATTACAAGGCACTGCCGGTGTCCCCTTTACAGAAGAGACCTCTGAGACCGCCTGAGCTTAAGTACTTTGCCTAAGATCTCACTTGGGGTGAGTGTCAGATTAGAATTTAAATTCAGATAGTTTGGTCTTGGAAAAAGCCTTCTTTACTTATAATTTTTTTTTCTATTTCCATCACATATTCATCTCTACTAAAGGCCCAGAAGGGCTTCCCTGGTGGCTCAGGTGTAAAGACTCTGCTTGCCCAGGCAGGAGATGTGTGTTTGATCCCTGGGTTGGGAAGATCCCCTGAAGAAGGAAATGGCAACTCACTCCAGTGTTCTTGCCTGGGAAATCCCATGGACAGAGGAGCCTATGGGGCTACAGCCCACGACGTTGCAAAGGTCAGACATGATTAATGACTAAACAACAACAAAACCAGTTAAAATTTATTAACTAAGGTCTGACAGAGTCTGGAGGAGAGTCTGGCATTTGGAGACCACAGAAACGTAAGCCTAGCTGGAGATAGGAACCGGATTTCAAATGGATTTTCAAGCACAAGGTTTTGTTCTTCTTTCATTTATAATTCCTTTTCAGTTTCCTCAAACCGCACTAACGAAGTACCTGTTTCCTGACCGACATGTTCATGTGTTTTGGTTACGCTATGAACTAGTTTTTCTATGGGCAGCCTTTCCCTGAGGGCTTGAGGGAAAGGGTATATTTTGTGGTGGAGTGGGGAATGGATACATAGGAGATATATGTGTATATATGCCTTTGGATGGATTTGGGAATGTGGGCTTTGAATTATTGATCTTGCTTTGATATTGCAATGTACTTTCAGACAGTTAAGATCCATGTGTTTTCTTCAGGGAATTTGATGAGATGTGAATTCCAAATTCATTCTACCATTTAGGTAGCAAGGGACAAAAAACAAAAAATAAAATACCAACAATGATTCTTTTAAGTATTGCGGTGAGTGAGGGGAAAAGTTGGTGGACCTCTCTGGTGGCTCAGTGGTAAAGAATCTGCCTGCAATGCAGGAGACCTGGGTTTGATCCCTGGGTTGGGAAAATCCCCTGAAGGAGGGCATGGCACCCCACTCCAGTACTCTTGCCTGGAGAACCCCATGGAAAGAGGAGCCTGGTGGGCTGCCGTCCACGGGGTCACAGAGTCAGACACGGCTGAGTGACTAAGCAGCAGCAGCAGGGAAGAAGTCACTACTGCAGAAGTAGAAGCTGATACGGGATCATAGACACGTGTATGTACATTTATACATGGGTGTATGTATGCTTTATGTCTTTATGTGTATAAAGCACTAGTACAAGAAATAACATTCACCATACTGTATAGAGTACATTCTGATACTTTCAGATACACTTTCAGATGCATTCTGATACCTTCAGTTATATTTTGCTTACATTTTATTCACAAAATGATACTGTTATAACTTATCTTACAATGGAATATTAATAAGTTAGCAGAAAGTTGAAAGGAAATTACAGTGTACATAAATATTCATGGTTTATCCATATATACCAACATCTCATTACCATTAAAAACTAATGCTAATGAGTTATTGGAATCTATGGGTCAAAAATATGGAAACATCTAAAATTGCCTTCTAGTATTTTTCTTCAGTCGCTTAGTCATATCCAGCTCTTTGCAACCCCATGGACCAAAGCATGCCAGGCTTCCCTGTCCTTCACTGTCTCCAGGGGCTTGCTCAAACTCATGTCCACTGAGCCAGTGATGCCATCCAACCATCTCATCCTCTGCCACCCACTTCTCCTTTTGCCCTCAGACTCTCTCAGCACCAGGGTCTATTCCAATGAGTTGGCTCTTCGCATCAGGTGGCCAAAGTATTGCAGCTATAGCATTGGTCCTTCCAATGAATATACAGGGTTGATTTCCTTTAGGATTTACTGGTTTGATCTCCTTGTGGTCCAAGGGACTTTCAAGAGTCTTTTGCAGCACCGCAGTTCAAAAGCGTCAATTCCTTTGTGTTCAGCCTTCTTTGTGGTCCAGCTCTCACATCCATACATGACTACCGGAAAAACCAGATCTTTGAGTATAGAGACCTTTGTCAACAAAGTGATGTCTCTGCTTTTTAATATGCTGTCTAGGTTTGTCATAGCTTTCCTTTCAGAGAGCAAGCGTCTTTAGATTTTGTGGCTGCAGTCATTGTTTGCAATGATTTTGGAGCCCAAGAAAATAAAATTGACACTGCTTCCACTATTTTCCCATTTTATTCGCCATGGAGTGGTGGGACGGGATGCCATGATCATAGTGTTTTAAATCCCACGGACCATCCTAAAAACTGGGCCTTCCTTTGCCTCACTTGAGTCAAATGTCTCGGAACCCATTAGCATGATGGGGGGAATGGACGATACGGATTGGCCGGGCTGGGTCATGTTCTTTATCCTTCATTAATCTCCTTGGCAGCTCTGGTGGAAGAGATCTACCCAAACCACGTGGACTCAGAGAGGCAGAGCAGTGTCTGCTCCGAAGATAGTTAGTCTCCAGCAACCAGAGGAGCAAAGAGGACTCAACACGTGACAAGGGATGCTCTCTGGAATGTGGTCATCACGTGAGCAGAAAATCCCTCTGGCTCATTGTTACACAGCACCTGGCACACATGTTAGCACCCTTTTAAAAGGAACTTCACACGTGAGATTCTTTTTACATAAAATACAATTCCCTGCTTTCCTGATGCATTTTGCTTCACTGAAACTTGATTAGAGCAGATTAGAGCAGACAGTGGATGAGAACTGCTGTTGAGTGTTGTGGAGTGTTTTCATCTTCAGCCTAACTTAGGGAATTTTGTCTAATGAACTACGATATTAAACAAACCACAGTTACTAGTGAAGGAGCAAAGAGCAGGGAGCCGAGTGCAGTCTCAATGTCTGGCCAGAGCCTTGACTCATTGCCATTGACCTTCTCAGGCTTCTGTCAGTCAACCCAGTTGGAAATTCTGATAAAAATCAGTATGTCACTGTCAAGAAGACACTGAGGTTGAAATGACCTTTTTGGACTAAATAAACTAGAAAAGACAACAAAATTCAGCAGCATCCTTGACACAGTCACCACAGAAACCTGCACGGAGGCATATGCGACCTTTACCTCCTGGCCTTGACCTCACTGTCCTCCAGCCACCGGATGATTTCCAGCTTCTGCTCCTCTGCTTTGTGAAGACTCCAAGCCTTTGATCACATTTGAGGATGAGAGCTTCTAGTTTAACTGTTGCTGAGCCTGGTGAATGCTTCTGGCTTGTAACTAAGACATCACTTGCATGCTGGAATCAGGCATTCCAGAGATCAAGTCATGTTGCTGACACTTAGCCCTGTCTGTGCAAAAGACAACATTTTCAAGTCTGTTTCCTCATTTGTAGAGTGACAATACCTACAGCTCCTACCTTACTGTGTTGTTTTAAGTATTATGTAACAGTTCATTTTACCAATACTTAGCAAAGTACTGGCACATGGTAAATATTCAGGCAATAATCAACAAATGGAAAGTTGCTAAAATTAGAGTACTATGCACTCTTCTAATTAAGAGTATCATCAACTTGTCTTCAATTAGAATCATGAGATGGACAAGCCAATTACTGATTAACTTGTTACAACAGTAGGATGCACCCTCTTTTGCTTTCATTTCCACTGGGAAAGAGGTGATGGAGAACAGAAGTCAAGAATGGTGTGATTTCCTTAATTAGATGACAAAGAAAGGTAAGAATGGCAAATCAGGTTTATTAACATCACAGACAGAGACACTTCCCTCTGGATGTACAAATGCTTTCTTAACTATCTTTTCCACATGAGTACTTAGGGTGGGAAGAGTTGATGTGAGAATCAAGTGCTTTATTCATCTATTTTCATGCAGACTTGAGTATAAAATGAAGATAAAATGCAGTTTTCATTTACCCATGCCAGTGGACAGCAGCCCAGAGGCTTATGTCATCTACTCTAATTGATATTTGGTCTTGGAATGCATTATTCAGTTTGACTGTGTTTTGTTTCAGCAAACTCACCTAATTATGGTTTGTTGAGGCTCATGCTGAAACAACTGTGAATTTCCTAAGTATATCCCAATCAGCAATGGGGGAAATTGGCCTAGAAAACTCTGCTTGGCAGAAGGATAATGGCAGACTGGGATAACAAACACAGCGAAAATTATTTGCATATGGATAATTGAGTCTTGACTGTAAGCAGCAGACGTTTATGCTCTGTTGCTGGAATACTCAAGTACTTAGCCTTTTATCAAAAAACAGAAAAAAGAAATCAGTAAAATATCTTGGGGAACACCCAAGGACCAACTTATTGCCTGATGAGGTGTCTAGGTGGCAGCTGGCTATTTGGGCTGTTCTCTTTTCACCTGAAAGATCATGGGACATTGCTTCAGATTTTTGATAAAAATTTTATGACCTATGAAGATTTTGAAATAGGTCATACAATTTATATATATTGGCTTCTCAGGTGGTACTAGTGGTAAAGAACCACCTGTCAATACAGGAGATATAAGACCCAGAGGTTTGGTCTCTGGGTTGGGAAGATCCCCTGGAGGAGAGCATGGCATTCTTGCCTGGAGAATCCCCGTGGACAGAGGAGCCTGCTGGGCTGCAGTCTACGGGGCTGCACAGAATCTGACACGACTGAAGCAACTTAGCATGCACGCATTCTGGCAACTTTCATTTGTTGATTGTTGTCTGAGTGTTTATGACGTGCCATGCATGCATGCATGCATGCGTATATGTGTGTGTGTAGCATGTACATAGAGAGAGAACCACGCATAGTGTTAGCACTTACATGTCAGTCTTTTTAAGATTGGAATTCGGTTGACATTTTGTGTTCCTTTACATTAACCAAGATCATTTCTGTTGTTTTTCTAAAGTTTCTGACACTTCATTCGTTTGTTCTGATGTACGATTATCTTCTCAGAAAGATGTGCTTTTAGCCATATCTGGCCTAAGGTTCAACTATTTTTTCCCAAACTCATACCCAACTTCATTTTTATGATTGCAGTATCATATCGATTGCTAAGTATACACCGGTCTCTCTTGGTTTTTTCAGCTCTCCATGTCTCTCTTAAGATAAGTAGATGGTTTACATGGTCCCTCGACACACGTGGCTCCTCTGTATTCGAAAGTTCCACATGCAGGAATATACCCTGGGACTGTGTGGTACTGTGGTATTTATTATTGGAAAAAGCACATGTATACGTGTACCCTGGCTGTTCAAATCTGTGTTCAAGGGTCAACCATATATACACACACACCAGACGGCCGCTCAGTTGGTAAAGAGTCTGCCCGGCCGTGCAGGAGACACAGTAGATGCGGGTTCAGGCTCTGGGTTGAGAAGATTCCCTGGAGAAAGAAATGAAAACCCAGCCCTGTATTCTTGCCTGGAAAATTCCATGCACAGAGGATCCTGGAGGGATATAGTCCATGGAGTTTCCAGAGAGTTGGGCAGGACTGAGCACGCGTGCACACACACCTCACGTCTCTCTCTCAGAGTCATCCTTCATTAGTCTAACACACTGGACTGTTAGGTATTTTACTGTAGAGCTGTACTCTGGATCTAAGCCTGCTCCTCTCTGCAGGCTGATTTTCTCGGTGTGCCTCTCACTTCCTTGGGAAAGGGGAGCTGCATTTTTGTGGAGCTCAGACATGACATCAGATGGGCTTCAGTGACTCGTTTTCTTTCCTTTGAGTTCTTTCTCCTATGTTGTGTTGGAGGGAAACTTGCGGTTTGTTTCTAGTATCAATCCCCCCTTCCTGTTCATTAATCTTCATTTTTAAACATTAATAGAGGCTTCAAGCAATCAAAAAGGCCTGCCTGAGGAGAGCTTAACTACACTGCTTTATTTTCAGTTAAATTTTATGTCTATTTTCTATTTGTGTCAAATGATGCTTTTTTTTGGCTTGTTTTTAATTTTTTAAAGTAAAATGTAAAGAGTTGCTAAGAAAAAATGAATCAATTTTAGCAAAAATGATAAAGTCAGTTGAAGTGAGTTGATATGTAAACTTCATAACACCAATCTGGGCATGAGTGGATAATGAGAAAGACGATTACACCACACGTTTGCCCTTTCTGACTTCCGGTAAATGCTGCTTTCCAGACGTATGCCTACTCTTCTCTACAGAAGCAATACACTTTCCAGTTGCAATGTCCGAGCTCACTATTTCTTCCCTCTTGTCCCCATGTCATCGTAGCTAGATTCTGAAGAGGCATAAAAGTCAAATTCATGCACAGTATTCATAAAGCCTTCCTTTATCTCGAGGCTGAAATATTCCTTACTGTTTTCCCCAGATGATTTTCTACTGGTGAAGGCACTACTGACCTTCCAATTCCTGGTACACGTGTCTATTCTCCCCATCTAGCACATCTTGCACGCCCCGAGGTGAGGTCTGTGTCTTGCACACTTGTCTGCACAGATCAGCACCTACAATAGTGCTTTTGGGTATCGGAGGCACCAGAGAAACACTGGTGAGAGCATGAATTCTTGTGGGACTGAATAAAGGCAACCGAATAGCTGCTTGATCGTCGGGAACCTCACCATTTTGAGTGACTCAGTCTCACCTTGAAAAGTGAAAGCAAAGTTGCTCAGTTGCGTCTGAGTCTTTTCAACGCCATGGACTGTAGCCTACCAGGCTGCTCCATCCATGGGGTTTTCCAGGCAAGAGTACTGGAGTGGGTTGCCATTACCTTCTCCAGAGGATCTTCCCAACCCAGGGATCGAACCCAGGTCTCCTGCATTGCAGGCAGATGCTTTACCGTTTGAGCTACCAGGGAAGATAGTCTCATCTTACGATCACTTAAACTTGGCTTTCTAGAACAGCAAATAAACCAGATGTTCCAAGTTAATCCCCAAGGGTCTGGAAATAATCTAGGACATGAATTAGGAACAATCAGAAACTCCAACAAATCATTTTTTGGGTTATCATTGGTAGAGTGATACCTAGTTAATTTATTAAAAAGAAGATAAATTTACTCACTGTCTTGAATTGTCTGGTATCAACTTTTCTCTATCACTCACTCAAAGCATTTTCTTAAAATGAATAAACATCAAACTTTCTTGGGTAGGATGGCCTCACTGTGCTCTCTGCAAGGGGATGAAGCCGGTGGAAGAGAATGAGAGAGGAGACAGCTCAGCTTTGGGGAAATGTAACTGCTTCCCTGGTTGATTAGCATTCTAGATGTTAAAGGCTCTGTAGCAGGGACTTCTCTGGTGGCCCAGTGGTTAAGACTCTGCCTTCTAATGCAGAATGGGGGAAGGGGGTTTGATCCCCAGTCAGGGAGCTGAGATCCTGTGTACCTCATGGCTAAAAAGCCAAAGCATAAAACAGAAGCAATGTTGTGACAAATTCAATCAAGACTTTAAAAAAAAATGGTCCACATTAAAAAATCTTTTAAAAAAGACCCTACAGCAGAAGCTGAGTGAATCCTGTTCTTTAACGAGCCCTGAATGGACGTGGCTGCTGATGCGGGAGTTCTATTCCTCACAGCCAACTGCTTCCTAAGTCCCTGCTTTGTTTCCCTGCTGCTAAAATTTCTTCTCTGCTCTTTATCTCTTCCCGTCAGTAAGATGCCTCCCAGGGTGCCTTCGGGAGCAGCCGTGCTTCTGGTAAGATGGCTCCCAGGGCACCTTAGGGTGCAGCTGCGCTTCTGGATGTTGGTTATCTCTCGCTGCCCTCAGCCACAGACATTTATTTTCTGCAGACCTCAGTCTGCAAACAAAACCGAGAACTCTGCTGCTTGTTATGGCAGAGGAGCAACCTAAACTATTTTTCTCCTTCTGAGGTGCTTCAGGGTCCTTAGCATCTATATTTTTTCCCTCTATGTTTTATGTTTCTCAAAAGTGAAATTATACGCCAGTGGCTGTTTCTCCTGCTGCCTCTTCCCCAGATAATCTAGACCATGGGATTTTTCGATCTTTTTTCCTTGATCATTCCTGCAAAACCACTTACACATGAAGATTGCATTTCTGGAAGTGGCTGGTTTTGAGCCAAAGATACTTGGAAAGCAATGAGTGTGTTTTCAGCAAACTGAGAACATGCTTGAATGTAAGTACCCTTTCAAGTTCTCTGAATTCAGATCATATTGTATCTGAAAGTTAGCTGCATAATCTGCATTTATTCCATAGCTATTTCAGAAAACCAATTTCTACCACCTCCATTTTTATTTCTAGGGTCACCTTTGTTTCAAATAAGAGACCAATAGTATAAATGAGAAAATTCAAAATGCAACTTTTATTTCCCTAATGACCATCTGATGAAATATAATGAGCAGGCAAATAACAAGAGGAAGGAAGAGTAGTAGAAACAACTGGAAAAGCAATTTCTGAGTAATTTTTTTTTGGATGTTATTGCTTAAAATATGTACCTCCTACTTTACTCAGTAAAGTTTCGTCAATGATAATATTTACTATAAATATTTAATAGTTACAGTCAGATGTTCACTGAGTATGAGAAAATAACATCAATAACTTCCCTTTGAAAGTCTGTTTCTCACTGATGATTGTTTTCAAGTGCATGAAATACAAACTCTGCTAGAGGGATTAACTCAACGAGCATTTATTTTTCTCTAAGCAAGTGGGATGAGAAAGAAATCCATAAAAAGTAGCTCTGTGAGTCTGCTGTGGATCTCCATCGCATCTGCAGTTCTGGGTTCTTTCCACAGTCTTGTTACTCCCACTCATGGTCTCAGCAGAGCTGCACAAGCTCTTGCCATCGCATGTACATTCTAAACAGGAGGAAGGAAGAGGGACAAGGGCGTAAGTCAAGTGCCAGCCGGCTTATCACCTTTCCAGGTAAATAACAGCTTTCCTTGCAAAAGTTTTCCATCGAGATAGATGGGATCCCAGCCATGCGTCCACCCATTGCTGTGGAGAAGTCTGGGGAGGTGAACCTTTTATCTGAGTAGATTGCTTATGCTTGTGTGCCTGGCTGCGTTTGACTCTTTGTGGCCCCTTGGACTGTAGCCCTACCAGGCTCCTTTGTCTGTGAGATTTTCCAGGCAAGAACACTGAAGTGGGTTGCCGTTTCCTCCTCCGGGGGCGCTTTCCCAACCCAGGGGCCAAACCTGCATTTCTTACGTCTCCTGCATTATAGGCAGATTCTTTCTCACTTGAGCCATCGGGGAAACCCAAGCATATTGCTACTGAACAAATTCAGTGAAAAGATACTTGTACGCAACTAACAGTGCTTGCTTAACATATAAAACTAACATATTGTTGGTCAGGGTAGCAAAAGCACCACCTTGTTCCAGATCAGGTCTCTGATTTCTTGTCTTTAATACAGAGCATGTCAGCAGCAGAGGAAGCATAGGAAAAGCATGCTAGTGAGAAATCCTGGCAGTTCTCCGCCAGCTACTGCCCAGAGAGGAGATCTGAGTTAAAGGGCTTTGTGAAGTGAAAGTCGCTTAGTCGTGTCCAGCTCTTTGTGGCTCCATGGACTAGACAGTCTGTGGAGTTCTCCAGGCCAGAATCCTGGAGAGGGTAGCCTTTCCCTTCTCCAGGGGATCTTCCTGACCCAGGAATCAAACCGGGGACTCCTGCACGGCAGGCGGATTTTTTACCGACTGAGTTCTCGTTTATATAAAAATGATCAATGTCTGTGTGTGTGTGTTGGGTGAAAGCAAGACAGTATCCAGTTCTAGTCTTTTTAAAGATGTTATTTACTGTGGCTGTGCTGGGCCTTTGCTGCTGGGCGGGCTTTCCGTCAGCTGCCGTGAGCTGGGGCTGCTCCTCCTTGTGGTGTGTGGGCTTCTCACGGCGGCAGCTCCTCTTGGTGCGGAGCGCGGGCTCTAGGCGTGTGGCCTCAGCAGCTGCGTCACGAGGGCACACCTTCCGTGGTTCCTGGGTTCTAGGGCACGGGCCTCGTTGCTCCGAGGCAGTGGGATCTTTCTGGGTCTTCCTGGACCAGGGATCGGACCTGCGTCTCCTGCGTTGCAGGCAGCTTCTTTACCGCTGAGCCACCACTGCTGTTCTTAAGGCAGCATAGGTAGTGATTGTTTGGCCTGACTGTATGCTGGCTGTATGATGCTTGTAACTGACAGTCACTTAACCACACTTTGCCTTGGTTTCCTCACTGAAACAGATTATCTTCTGGACCAAACTTTAGTTGAGCTCCTCTGAGTCCTGTGCTCAACTTGGTCCAAGTAGAGCTTCCGTTTTCATCCTTGTGGGGTCCAGTTTTGGCAAGATTCCTGCTAAGTCAGTTTAGCCAGAATCTCCTACCCTTGGTATATGATCTCAATATCTGACAGAATTCCTCATCCCTCAAGTGACATCTAAATATCTAATCACCCTGGCCTGACTTTACCACACTAGGGTGTGTGTGTGTGTGTGTGTGTGTGTGCGCATGCTCAGTCATGTTCAACTGTTTGTGACCCATGGACCATAGCCTGCCAGGCTCCTGTGTCCATGGGATTTTACAGCAAGAATGCTGGAGTGGGTTGCCATTTCCTTCTCCAGGGGATCTTCCCAACCCAGGGATCGAACCCAGGTCTCCCGTATTAGAGGCAGACGCTTTAACCTCTGAGCCACCAGGGAAGATTCCAAGTGACATCTAAATATCTAATCACCCTGGCCTGCCTTTACCAACTAGGGTGTGTGTGTGTGTGGGTGTTGTGCGTGCTCAGTCATGTCCAACTCTTTGTGACCCAAGGACCATAGCCTGCCAGGCTCCTCTGTCCATGGGATTTTACAGCAAGAATGCTGGAGTGGGTTTCCATTTCCTACTTTAGGGGATCTTCTCAACCCAGAGGTTGAACCCATGTCTCTCGCATCTCCTGCAATGGTAGACGGGTTCCTTACCAGTAGCACCGCCTGGGAAGCCCACATTTTAAGTTGCTCAGAAAGCATTGCTCTAACCTCTTAGTAACTTTGCAGCCACTAGCAAAGAGTCGGACACGACTGAGCACAGTACACTCCCCCATCCACTTCTTTCTTTTGTCATATTCAAAACCAAGCCTGATTTCCTATAACAAAATCCCACTGTAGTAACCTCTCTGGATAAAGTCTGTCTCACTGCTTTAACAAGTATTGTGATATTTTTTTTTCTTTAATGCTGCCCAGTGGGATACTTGTGATAAAACCATTTAATATTTGCAAAGCATTTAGCACACTGTCTTTTATATAAGTGGTTATTAAATAAGTAAAAAATCTGTATTGTAGAAAGAATTCATTGTTGTTTTTGTCAGACACCAGGTTCTGTCTTTATCAGTTCAGTATGTCCAATTCAGCACTCTGGCCCCAGGTTCTGGCATATTGTTAGAGTTTGAGCAATGATTGAATTAATAAATAAACCTTCACTGAAGCAAGTGCATCTGAGGGTCAGCTCACTTTGCTTGTTTGCTGTGTGAACGGTGTTAATGACTTCTGTGTAATCTGCTGAAAGACTCAGCAAGTGGACTTTCCAGTGTACATGACCGACTAAATCCAGCAAAACTTTCCAGAGCAGTTTTCCATGGCATATTCAGCAAATATCTTCTGATTATGACCAGATTTTGCCTGAAGTTGGATTTTTACATGGCAGCAAAGGGAATGTTTGCTTGTCTTCCCGTGCCAAGTATTCACCATTCATTTGACAATTGGGTTTTTCTTTGAATTAGTAGATTGGCACTCTGCTGTCTATCTTGGTCCTTTGGAATTTCTAACAGTGTCAAGTCTATCTGAAGTCCTGATCCTCTTGGGAAACAAGGAAAGAAGATCTAGGGAGAGTTCTAGTAGTGAGAGGTGGGCGTCCTCTAAAGGGATGTCACTAAACTCATTTCAATTTTCTGTCTTTTATTCTTTTCAACTAATTTACAAATTAAGTAAATAATTAACTTAGATCATTCTTTTTAGAATATAATCCCAGATCCACAATTTATTAGCTATATAATTTGGGAAATCTATTTAAGCTTTCTGTATCTCAGTTTCCATGACTATAAAAGAGTTTATAATATGTGTGCTCTATAATAAAGTTAAATACATTAATAAAATTAAATTCAGTTCAGTTTAGTTGCTCAGTCATGTCTGACTCTTTGCAGCCTCATAAACTACAGCACACCAGGCCTCCCTGTCCATCACCAACTCCTAGAGTTCAACCAAACCCTTGTCCATCGAGTCAGTGATGCCATCCAGCCATCTCATCCTCGGTCATCTCCTTTTCCTCCTGCCCCCAATCCCTCTCAGCATCATAATCTTTTCCAATGAGTCAACTCTTTGCATGAGGTGCTCAAAGTACTGGAGTTTCAGCTTTAGCATCAGTCCTTCAGTGAACACCCAGGACTGATCTCCTTTAGAATGGATTAGTTGGATCTCCTTGCAGTCCAAGGGACTCTCAAGAGTTTTCTCCAACACCACAGTTCAAAAGCATCAATTCTTTGCTGCTCAGCTTTCTTCACAGTCCAACTTTCACATTCATACATAACCACTGGAAAAACCATAGCCTTGACTAGATGGACCTTTGTTGGAAAAGTAATGTCTCTGGTTTTCAATATGCTATCTAGGTTGGTCATAACTTTTCTTCCAAGGAGTAAGCGTCTTTTAATTTCATGGCTGCAGTCACCATCTGCAGTGATTTTGGAGCCCCAAAAAATAAAGTCTGACACTGTTTCTACTGTTTCCCCATCTATTTCCCATGAAGTGATGGGACCTGATGCCATGATCTTCGTTTTCTGAATGTTAGCTTTAAGCCAACTTTTTCACTCTCCTCTTTCACTTTCAACAAGAGGCTTTTTAGTTCCTCTTCACTTTCTGCCATAAGGGTGGTGTCATCTGCATATCTGAGGTTATTGATATTTCTCCCGGCAATCTTGATTCCAGCTTGTGCTTCTTCCAGCCCAGCATTTCTCATGATGTACTCTGCATAGAAGTTAAATAAGCAGGTGACAATATACAGCCTTGACGTACTCCTTTTCCTACTTGGAACCAGTCTGTTGTTCCATGTCCAGTTCTAACTGTTGCTTCCTGACCTGCATATAGGTTTCTCAAGAGGCAGGTTAGGTGGTCTGGTATTCCTATCTCTTGAAGAATTTTCCCGAGTTGATTATGATCCACACAGTCAAAGGCTTTGGCATAGTCAATAAAGAAGAAACAGAAAATTAAATTAGATACCACTAAATTAACTGTAGGCTCAATAATCATCTGTAGTATTAGAATCGTTTCTGGCATATAATAATTGCTCAGGAAAAAGAAACGGTGTCCACGCTTTCCAGCCAGTTTGTCATTTGCGACCATGGTTTCTACTGTGCCATTTACCACGAGGCTGAACAAGCGGTCAGTTCCGCGAGAAAGATGATCAATCACTAAGTGTTTTTTTTGTTTGAGTGAAATCAAAGATGGATTTTTGACTGATGTTTTCAATGCAATATTGTGAAACTATAAACAGAAAGGCTGTATGTCAGGTTCAGCCCAAGGGACTGTCACTAAGGAGACGTGGAGCGGTGGTTCTGGCGACACCGCGGTCGCTGCAGCTGCAGATGCATGCTGAGTGCCACCCTCTCACGCCGCTCTGCGTGCTGTGAGGCGCTGCTGGAGTGACGCTCGCTCATCCAGGACACCCATCGCCTGGGCTTCCCAGGTGGCTCGGGGGGAAGGAATCCTTTTGCTGACGCACGAGCCGCAGGAGACGCAGGTTCCGTCTCTGGATCAGGAAGATCCCCCGGAGGGGGAAATGGCAACCTGCCCCCGTATTCTGGCCTGGAGGTCCCATGGACAGAGGAGCCCGGCGGGCTGCCGTCCCTGGGGTCACAAAGAGGGGGACACGACCGAACGACTGAGCACAGGCGCGCAGTTCAGTTCAGTTCAGTCGGTTCAGCCGCTCAGTCGTGTCCGGCTCCGTGACCCCATGAACCAGCACGCAGGCCTCCCTGTCCATCACTAACTCCCGGGGTTCACTCAGACTCACGTCCATGGAGTCAGTGATGCCATCCAGCCATCTCCAGGCAGATCACAAACCTGAATTCCACACTAACTCGGAATTTGTTCTTTGAGAACTGCATTGCCTCAGGCATTCTGTGGTGAATCCATATGTGCACAACTAAAAAAAAGAAGCTTGGAAAGGAATTAGTAATGAAATGAGAAAAATAAATAACAAAAAAGTACATTTTAAGCAACTTTACAGCACAATAGTTTTTTATTCCTAGAATATACTAAAGTTTTTACAAGTTTCACTTAAAATGTTTAGTTTTTTTTTTAACCTCATTTCCTTAGTAGTATTAGGAGAGATAGCTTAACATCGAAAAATTACAAAAATATAAGTTCTAAGGAGCATATAAATTTAAATTCATTCATATTTTGTCTGCACTTTTCTCCTAATGTAACTAGTTCAGTGAGATTATAGTATATCCATTTAAAAATGCTATTTGCTTTTTTTCCTGTATGTTTTCTAAAGGAAATTTATTCTTGGCTTTCTATTAGGCTGTGGACTTCAGGAAATCAAACACACAGTGTTCATTCAATCAAAAGTTTGCTGAGCAACAGGTAACATAGAATTGGTCTTTACACAGTGTTTATGGAGCAAATGGTGATAAGGTGTATAGGAAAAAAAAAAGGGGGAAATGTGAAATCATTGTCCGGCGTTCTGCCGCCGCCTTGTTCTGCAGCGGCCGGGAGGAGCTACCTGGTGTCCGAGGCCAGTGGCAGCAGGGAGGAGACACCCCACGTCTGAGGTCTGGGGCGGCTGGTAGAAGCCACCTCGCCCCCGAGGCCAGGAGCGGCAGCTGAGAGGAGCCACCCACGCCCGAGGCCAGGGCTGGCGGCCAGGAGGAGCAACCCGAGGAGTGGTGGCTGGGCAGGCAAAGGAGGGCCTAGAGGAGCTATCCTATGTTGAAGGTCAGGAACGGTGGTGGTAAGGAGATACCCCTCATCCAAGGTAAGGTGCAGTGGCTGTGCTTTGCTGGAGCAGCTGTGAAGAGATACGCCAGGCCCAAGGTAAGAGAAACCCAAGAGTATAGAGCTTCTCCATCTTTGGCTGCAAAGAATATAATCAATCTGATTTTGGTGTTGACCATCTGGTGATGTCCATGTGTAGAGTCTTCTCTTGTGTTGTTGGAAGAGGGTGTTTGCTATGACCAGTGCATTTTTTTGGCAAAACTATATTAGCCTTTGCCCTGCTTCATTCCGCATTCCAAGGCCAAATTTGCCTGTTACTCCAGGTGTTTCTTGACTTCCTACTTTTGCATTCCAGTCCCCTCTAATGAAGGACATCTTTTTTGTGTGTTAGTTCTAAAAGGTCTTGTAGCTCTTCATAGAACTGTTCAACTTCAGTTTCTTCAGCGTTACTGGTTGGGGCATAGACTTGGATTACTGTGATGTTGAATGGTTACCCTTGGAAACGAACAGAGATCATTCTGACATTTTTGAAATTGCATCCAAGTACTGCATTTTGAACTCTTTTCTTGACCATGATGGCTACTCCATTTCTTCTGAGGAATTCCTGCCCACAGTAGTAGATATAATGGTCATCTGAATTAAATTTACCCATTTCAGTCCATTATAGTTCACTGATTCCTAGAATGTCTACGTTCACTCTTGCCATCTCCTGTTTGACCACTTCTAATTTGCCTTGATTCATGGACCTGACATTCCAGGTTCCTATGCAATACTGCTCTTTACAGCACTGCACCTTGCTCCTATCACCAGTCACATCCACAGCTGGGTATTGTTTTTGCTTTGGCTCCATCCCTTCATCTGTCTGGAGTTATTTCTCCACTGATCTCCAGTAGCATATTGGGCACCTACTGACCTGGGGAGTTCCTCTTTAAACATCCTATCAGGTTGCCTTTTCATACTGTTCATGGGCTTCTCAAGGCAAGAATACTGAAGTGGCTTGCCATTCCCTTCTCCAGTGGACCACATTCTGTCAGACCTCTCCACCATGACCCGCCCATCTTGGGTGGCCCCACGGGCATGACTTGGTTTCACTGAATTAGACAAGGCTGTGGTCCTAGGGTGATTAGATTGACTAGTTTTCTGTGATTATGGTTTCAGTGTGTCTGCCCTCTGATGCCCTCTTGCAACACCTACCATTTATTTGGGTTTCTCTTTCTTGGATGTGGAGTATCTATTCACGGCTGCTCCAGCAAAGCGCAACTGCTGCTCCTTACCTTGGACGAGGGGTATCTCCTCATCGCCACCTCTCCTGACCTTGAATGTGGAATAGCTTCTCTAGGCCCTCCTGTGCCCATGCAGCCACCACTCCTTGTACGTGGGGTAGCTCCTCCCGGATGCCACCTCTGACCTCCGATGTGGGGTAGCTCCTCCTGGCCGCTGCCCCTGACCTCAGACATGGGGCTATGTGCAGCATAAGATGATTAATGATTTCTTTAAGTATAGGCATCTACTTTGAGAGGAATTTTGAAATTTTCACTAAATCTAGAAATTTTAAAAGTCCTCGAAACAGATTCCATTAACCTTCAAACCTAAACCACTATAGCTACTTATATGTATGACCTACTTTGACTTTGTCATCAAAAATATGTTCCATATCTCAATCATAAACGCCAATATTCAAATTTATTCTACTGGTCTTTGGTCACATTGAGCTCTTCAATCAAGTAACATTTCCATTCTGTTGCATGTTATAAACTCTTTCCTGGTTTCACTTCCTTCAGTATCTAGTTGTGACCCCTTGATTTCCTATTTCCCATGTGAAATACTTTCTTCCTTTAATATTCAGTTTGGTTGCTTCATCATCTATCTTCACAACCAAATGCAACCCACTGAATGCCTTCTCCATATAACCCAGATCATGAGTTTCTGGGTAAGATCAAATATATGCACAGACTGGTATCACTATCAATTTAAGTCCTTCACCTTCCTTTCCTTTAACTTCAGTATGTTTTAGCTCGAATTATTTCTTCTGAGGAAACTGTGATAAAACATGTCACGGGCTCATAGCCTGGCAAGGTACCCTTTCTTCTATGCTATATAACAATCTGTGTGTGTGTGTGTGTGTGTGTGTGTGTACTCTCAGTCATGTCTGACTCTTTGTGACCCCAAGGACTGCAGCCTGTCAGGCTCTGCTGTCCATGGGATTTTTCAGGCAAGAATACTGAATCAGGTTACCATTTCCTTCTCCAGAGGACCTTCCCAACCCAGGGATTGAACCCATGTCTCCTGAATCTTCTGCATTGGCAGGAGGATTCTTTACCACTGAGCCACCAAGGAAGCCCAGCTATCTGCATATCCATTATATTCATTTTTTCAGTGAATGTTTCTTAAGTCTGTGTCCATGGATTTGTCTAGATAATAGGTACTCAGGAATGGGGGAAAAAAAAAAAAAAAGACAAACTTCTTATCACCTTGAAACTTACATTCGAGTGAACGAAACATCAAAAACATAAGAAAATTCATAGGTAATGTCAGGCTGCTATAAGCAACAGGAAAAAATAAAACACAGTAATGGAATATTCTATTTCAAACGAGGATTTTAAAATTTCTTGTAATGATCCAACTTCTATAATCCAACTTAAGATTCTAGGGCCATTAGGTGTTAGAGGAGTTCTCTCTCTAAAGAGCTAATTTTAAAACATAGATTGAAATGCAGTTTAATTCATAAAAATGTACATATTAATTGAAATATATATACATTTCCAAGGTTAAATTATTTATTTACATATTGGACATATATTAATGTATGTATTCAATCCATTTTTACTGAGAATTCAAATTATTTACATGTATTTTTGCAATTAAAAATTATCCTTGGATAAGAATTATTTCCTTTGGTGAGTCCTAAAGATTAAACCCATGAGATAAAAGCTTTGGTAACTGATAAGACCCTAAATTCGTATGCCAGTGTCAACCAGAAATTAACAAATATTGCTTGCTTTGGCAGGGAGCCTCCACACTGACCCCAGAGATTCCTGTCTGGTATTCATGCTCTTACGGAATCCTATCTAGTTGACTATGTTCCCATCTAGTGACTCTCTTCTAATGAACAGAATTCACAAAAGTAATGGAATTATATTTTCAATATGAAGTTACAAAGATACTTATCTCTTTTCCAGCTAACTTGTTATTCTAACTTCTTCTGCTTAGTTAGTTAGTTAAGTTGCTCAGTCGTGTCTGACTCTTTGCGACCCCGTGGACTGTGTAGTCTACTCCATCCATGGGATTCTCCAGGCAAGAATACTGGAGTGGGGTGTCATTTCCTTCTCCAGGGGATCTTCCTGACCCAGGGATCGAACCCAGGTCTCCCGCATTGCAGGCAGACGGTTTAACCTCTGAGCCATACAAGATAAGCATCTTTGTAACTTCATATTGAAACTATAATTCTTCTGCTTTAGAATGTTTAAAAAATTATGTACCTGCTCCCTGAAAAAAGTTTTTAAGTTGACTCTCTATTCCCTTGTCTGCCAAGGGGCTGGGGTGTTGCTCCTCAGCCTCGTTTTTTTCACCTATTCTTACTCTATCCTTCAGCGCTCTCTCCTTCTTCTTCTATCATGTTGTGAGCTGCCCTAGGAATAAACTTATATAGCAAGGAACTAAGGCAGTCTCAAGCCAATAGCCAGAGAGGAAATGACACCACCAGCTGAATAACCTGTGAGGAGCCAAACTCTGCCAACACCCACGACTGAGTTCAGAAGCCGATCCTCCCTCATTTGAGTCTTCAGAAGTGATCACAACTCCAACCATGATTGTGGCCTCATGAAAGACTTGAGGCTGAGGCACTCAGCTGAGCTATACTGATTCCTGACACACATATATTTTGAGATTCTCAGTTTGTTTTCTAAAAGCAACTGTTTTTGTGTATTTGTTACACAGCAATAGATACCAAATATAAAAACTTTTCCCCTTTGTATACTCTGTGGCATCCATATAAATGCTGATTGAATGAATTAAATGTTGAGGATTTTCTACTTTCATCATCCGATTCTGTTTGTTTGTTTGTTTGTTTTCTTTTATGGGAAATGCATACTTACTGATATCAGTTAGTTCCCCAAATTACACAGTATTAAATAAAATCATTTAAACACCTAGAAGTCAGATTTGAATATCATTTAAAATTACATTTAATCACCTACTATAGTTGCAAAACTTCTAATCACTTCACAAGTAAAGCTGCTGTTACTGCATGTATTTAGAATCAGTCAAAAATCAAATCCTAGATCTGCCATTTGACGAGTTATATGACCTTGAGTGAGCAATTTAACCTCACTAAACTTACTTAGTTTTCCAATCTGTCAAAAGCAGATTATATAATACACTTCAAAAAGTTTGTATGAAGATTAAATTCAATAATATATTTGACCAATAGTAGGCAAATACGTAGCTATTATAATTAGCCTCCAACAAGAGATCCTTTAAAATATATATATCTTTTTTAAATCTCCTGAAAGGTAAATTGAATGTTTCAATTTATCCTGCACTCTGAAGTATATTTGACCCAGGTCATACTAACTTCACATGAAAATTTATATATATCTAAAGAATCCTTAACAATTCCTAACTTAGGTTGGAACTCAGAGGTTGAATTATCATTAAACATTTTAAAATCGTTCACTTTTAAGTGTGTTATTGTTTGTTTGTTTATGGCCCTTGATGCTGTGTTTATGTGCTCAGTCGCTCAAGAAACTGTAAAACAGATTTGAATTTGTCTAGCATGTGCAAATGTCAAAGCACACAGAATTGCCATTAAGTTTTCCCAGTTGGAATATCCTTAATCTATCAAATTCTTTCATTAAAGTGTCATCTTAATATTACGATGTAATTTGAAAATGCCAAGCAACTATACTTTTCTGTTATTTCTCCCTATATCCTGGTATAGTCTGAAATGTATTTCATAGTTAAGAAACATTTTTCTTTTGGAATAAGGGTCCTTTATTTTTAAGCCAGGGCTTCCCTGGTGGCTCAGAGGTTAAAGCTCTGCCTCCAATGCGCGAGACCCGGGTTCAATCCCTGGGTCGGGAAGATCTCCTGGAGAAGGAAATGGCAGTCCACTCCAGTATTCTTGCCTGGAGAATCCCGTGGACAGAGAAGCCTAGTACATTACAGTCCACGGGGTCGTAAAGAGTCGGACACGACTGAGCGACTTCACCACTTCACCACCACCACCATTTTTAAACCATAAATTTAAGGGGGAAAATCCTATTTGTGAAGTAAATATGTTCTTCTCCAAGAAAAAGCATAGCAAAAAAGCAATGCAATGTGACTTAACATTAAAATCTTTCATAAAGAAGGAAATAAAATACTCATTTTTATTATCTCATATACATTTGCTCAGAAATTATAAATAATTAAAATCATCTTTCCAAATTGGAAAATATGGAATAACCTCTCTAAAACTTTTCTTTAGTAAGCTTAAGATATCTCTAATGTGGATGAATATTAAGGGAGAATAACTCATTTATTTGAAAAATAAATCCTATCTAAAAAACTAACAAATGTCCAGAAGCAAAAATCAAAAGCAACTATTTTTTTTTTTGCTTTCAGCTATCAAATGATTTTTTTCAAGCTAAAAAGATACTTAATTAAAATATACTGTTAATAGGATTTGTCTCAAAAGGAATTACAAAAATTTACCACAGAAACAGGAGATAATTTTTTTCTCTAATGATCTTATACATCAAAACTCCTTATCATAATCTTAGAAGATGTATTTACTTTAGAAATTATTTTCTACCTTACATCAGATGTGTTGCCTGATTATATTAACTTATTTCTTAACTTTATATTCCAGAACTAATTTGACTATAGGTCAATTTTTATGTTTTAATGTGGAGCAATCTATTTTTACCTATCTAAAATTTGGTAAATTTATTTTTATTTCTAATACTTTATTCAAACTATTAGTCGATGTTTCCTAATCTATATTGCACTACCCAAATGTCTTCCTATGGCTCAAACTGATTTTTAAAAACACATCCTTCAGTTTCATACATTACCCATCATTATACATTAGTTTCATTTTTATGCTCACTTAAGGGCTATAGTAGAAATGTGCTAAGAGAATTAATAAAGGCTGGGCATTCACAGACCAAAGGCCAGAAGGGTCTTTACTCTGCTTAGGGAGCAGAGTCTACTTTGAATCATAATTTAATGTTCTCCATATAATAATTCATCATTTTACAAAGTTCATTGTGTATATATGTTAATATAAATCATTGGAATTCTAATAAATTTTGCAAAGATCATTTTGTTTACAAGGCCATGATAATTTCTATCTTGTATTGGTATCTTTTTTTTTTTTATATTTTATGATGATATATGTTTTAGGACAATTGATGGTTTTGTTCATTTTCAACGTGTAAATTCATGCATTGCTACCATTTTGATTCTTTCAATATTTTTTCTATCAGAGATTATTTTTCTACAGATAATTGGGGCACATGTGATACAGACACACACATATCCATCTGCAGTCAAAAAAGTTTGAGAAATCCCCCAGGGAAACTTTTCCACATCAGAGTCTAAGGAATTGCTGAGCTCCTCAGTATACTCTGGAAAGTTCTATGATAGGTTTTAATTTTGTGTTTTCTCTTTCAAAGATAAGCTGAAAATTCAGAGTTAAATTCAATCATGTTCTAGATCACCCTGTATCATCTTTCATTGTAGTTTTGATTCAGGATTTTATTGCTTGCATTTACTTTTTGTTGTTCTTTTCTTTTTGCTTTTACTGCATTTGTTCTCAGGGACTGTCAAAGTCAAGGAAGGATATAAAACATGCTTTTCAATAGTTCAAGTATAAAAATGTGATCAGAGAATGGAGACCTTTTATAGGTACAGAGTGCATAAGCATGCTGGGGGTTCCCAGGTGGCTCAGCGGTAAAGAATCCATCTGCCAATGCAGGAGGTATAAGAGATATAGCCTTGATCCCTGGTCAGGAAGCTCCCCTGGAGGAAGAAAGGCAACTCTCTAGATTTCTTGCCTGGAGAATCCCAGGGACAGAGAAGCTTTGCAGGCTTCATAGGGTCACAGTGATTTGGACACAAATTAGCTACTGAGCATAGAGAAGGGAACACCAGACCACCTAACCTGCCTCTTGAGGAATCTGTATGCAGGTCAGGAAGCAACATTTAGAACTGGACATGGAACAACAGACTGGTTCCAAATAGGAAAAGGAGTACGTCAAGGCTATATATTGTCACGCTGCTTATTTAACTTATATGCAGAGTACATCATGAGAAACGCTGGACTGGAAGAAACATAAGCTGGAATCAAGATTGCTGGGAGAAATATCAATAACCTCAGATATGCAGATGACACCACCCTTATGGCAGAAAGTGAAGAGAAGCTAAAAAGCCTCTTGATGAAAGTGAAAGAGGAGAGTGAAAAAATTGGCTTAAAGCTCAACATTCAAAAAACGAAGATCATGGCATCTGGTCCCATCACTTCATGGGAAATAGATGGGGAAACAGTAGAAACAGTGTCAGACTTTATTTTTTTGGGCTCCAAAATCACTGCAGATGTTGATTGAAGCCATGAAATTAAAAGACGCTTACTCCTTGGAAGAAAAGTTATGACCAACCTAGATAGCATATTCAAAAGCAGAGACATTATTTTGCCGACTAAAGTTCGTCTAGTCAAGGCTATGGTTTTTCCTATGGTCATGTATGGATGTGAGAGTTGGACTGTGAAGAAGGCTGAGCGCCGAAGAATTGATGCTTTTGAACTGTGGTGTTGGAGAAGACTCTTGGGAGTCCCTTGGACTGCAAGGAGACCCAACCAGTCCATTCTGAAGGAGATCAACCCTGGGATTTCTTGGAAGGAATGATGCTGAAGCTGAAACTCCAGTACTTTGGCCACCTCATGCAAACAGTTGACTCATTGGAAAAGACCCTGATGCTGGGAGGGATTGGGGGCAGGAGGAGAAGGGGACGACCGAGGATGAGATGGCTGGTGGCATCACGGACTCGATGGACATGAGTCTGAGTGAACTCCGGGAGATGGTGATGGATGGGGGAAGACTGATGTGCTGCGATTCATGGGGTCGCAAAGAGTCAGACACAACTGAGCGACTGAACTGAGATAGCATGGCATAAGCATAATAAACCCAAATGAAAAGGCCAGCAGAAATGCAATAAATACCATGTACAAACTTTGAGTGCACTAAGTGCAGCTGCTCTTTTGGGAACATATCATCTATAGCAGTTCATAAATGGTAACCGTCACAGTAAGTGTGCAAAATAATTACGATGACCTGGACGGTGATTCAGAGACAATACAACATTCTCAAAATTAAAAGATAAAATCAATAGCAAATGAAAATTAAAAGGTGCCGATATATATTTAGCATTAAGCTTCGCCTGGTCACTTTAAAGTCAAAAAAGCAATTATATTAATAACATTAATGCTATTGATCTAAATTGTATTATTTTTTAATTTTACTTTTTTGCCTTTAGTTATATATGAGTAAAAGGGGTATTAGAGACACCAAGAAAATTAGAGACCAAGATAAAATTTCATGCAAAGATGGGCTCGATAAAGGACAGAAATGGCATGGACATAACAGAGGCAGAAGATATTAAGAAGAGGTGGCAAGAAACACAAAAGAACTGTACAAAAAAGATCTTTATGACCTAGATTATCACAACAGTGTGATCACTCACCTAGAGCCAGACATCCTGGAATGTGAAGTCAAGTGGGCCTTAGAAAGCATCACTATGAATAAAGCTAGTGGAGATGATAGAATTCCAGTTGAGCTATTTCAAATCCTGAAAGATGATGCTGTGAAAGTGTTACACTCAATACGCCAACAAATTTGGAAAACTCAGCCACAGGACTGGAAAAGGTCAGTTTTCATTCCAATCCCAAAGAAAGGCAATGCTAAAGAATGATCGAAATACCACCCAATTGCACTCATCTCACATGCTAGTAAAGTAATGCTCAAAATTCTCCAAGCCAGGCTTCAGCAATACGTGAACCATGAACTTCCAGATGTTCAAGCTGGTTTTAGAAAAGACAGAGGAACCAGAGATCAAATTGCCAACATCCACTGGATGATCGAAAAAGCAAGAGAGTTCCAGAAAAACATCTATTTCTGCTTTATTGACTATGCCAAAGCCTTTGATTTGTGGATCACAATAAACTGTGGAAAATTCTGAAAGAGATGGGAATACCAGACCACCTGACCTGCCTCTTGAGAAACCTATATGCAGGTCAGGAAGCAACAGTTAGAACTGGACATGGAACAACAGACTGGTTCCAAATAGGAAAAGGAGTCCATCAAGGCTGTATATTGTCACCCTGCTTATTTAATTTCTATGCAGAGTACATCATGAGAAGCGCTGGGCTGGAAGAAGCACAAGCTGGAATCAAGATTGCTGGGAGAAATATCAATAATCTCAGATATGCAGATGACACCACTCTTACAGCAGAAAGTGAAGAGGAACTAAAAAGCCTCTTGATGAAAGAGGAGAGTGAAAAAGATGGCTTAAAGCTCAACATTCAGAAAACGAAGATCGTGGCATCTGGTCCCATCACTTCATGGCAATAGATGGGGAAACAGTGGAAACAGTGTCAGACTTTATTTTGGGGGGTTCAAAAATCACTGCAGATGGTGACTGCAGCCATGAAATTAAAAGACACTTACTCCTTGGAAGGAAAGTTATGACCAACCTAGATAGTATATTCAAAAGCAGAGGCATTACTTTGTTTACTAAGGTCTGTCTAGTCAAGGCTATGGTTTTTCCAGTGGTCATGTATGGATGTGAGAGTTGGACTGTGAAGAAAGCTGAGTGCCAAAGAATTGTTGCTTTTGAACTGTGGTGTTGGAGAACAATCTTGAGAGTTCCTTGGACTTCAAGGAGATCCAACTAATCCATTCTGAAGGAGATCAGCCCTGGGATTTCTTTTGAAAGAATAATGCTAAAGCAGAAGCTCCAGTACTTTGGCCACCTCATGCAAAGAGTTGACTCATTGGAAAAGACTCTGATGCTGGGGGGGATTGGGGGCAGGAGGAGAAGGGGACGACAGAGGATTAGATGGCTGGATGGCATCACTGATTCGATGGACATGAATCTGAGTGAAGTCCGGGAGTTGGTGATGGACAGGGAGGCCTGGTGTGCTGTGATTCATGAGGTCGCAAAGAGGCAGACACGACTGAGAGACTGAACTGAACTGAGGTTAGAATTAAAAATTAGCAGCTGGACATGCACATTAGACTTACAGAGAAAGATTTACAGATAAACATGTTAAAACCCAGTGCCCATTCATTTTATTTAGTCACTCCACCTTCTGATGACCTGAGAGTAAGCAGAGTACTTATGTCTATTGGTACTCATATTTATTCTCCCTGTGAAAGCTAAACAACTCAATACTGGGATCCTGTCCTCTATATCTTAAGAGTGCCAAATAAAAGTAATCATTCAGGTGCTTCTACACCATATTTATTTCCAACGCCACTGGGGAAACATTTCCAAGTGTGCTAATAACAAACAAGATTACAGGTGTCCTTTTAATATATATTACACGTCTTATATATTCCTGAAGTTATACTACTATGGAACAAGTAATTTAAATTGTTGAATAACAGTTATAAGTTGTATTATTGTTACATCACTGAACTGAAACAAGTTTAAAATGAATTTTTAAAAGATAATTCAAATATGACAAAAAGCGAATATTAAAACCATCATTTGTTATACTATAAACTGCATTTTCTTAAAGATGGAAAGTAGCAGAGTGGCACATCCTGAGAAAGTGTTTACACAGCATACAAGGTATAAAAGTCAATCAATCTGAAACATTGTTTTAAGGGTTTAAAGTATCTGGACTGAATATCAGCACTGATTTAACAAACCAGATAACTTATCTGTTTACCATTTTATAGGTCACAATATATACTATAAATACTTCAAAAGAGATTGCCTTAGAAATATCAAATAATAATTGGAAATAATCATCTCCCTTCTGACACTTCCATTAGTAGAGCAGTGAACTTATATTTCTGGTTCTCCATAATATATCGCCTGTTAAGTGACTCTGAAAACCAAATTTAAAACTATGTGTTGAAAAAACACCAATACAGTATACTTACACATATATATGGAATTTAGAATGATGGTAATGATAAACCTGTACACAAGACAGCAAAAGAGACACAGATGTATAGAACAGGCTTTTGGACTCTGTGGGAGAGAGAGAGGGTGGGATGAGTTGGCAGAGTGGCAGTGTAACATGTATGATATCATAAGTGAAACGAATCGCTGGTCTAGGTTCAATGCAGGATAGTAATGATAAACCTGTACACAAGACAGCAAAAGAGACACAGATGTATAGAACAGGCTTTTGGACTCTGTGGGAGAGAGAGAGGGTGGGATGAGTTGGCAGAGTGGCAGTGTAACATGTATGATATCATAAGTGAAACGAATCGCTGGTCTAGGTTCAATGCAGGATGCAGGATGCTTGGGACTGATGCACAGAGATAATCCAGAGAGATGGTGTGGGGCGGGAAGGGGGAGGTGGGGATCGGGATTGGGAGCTCATGTACACTCATGGCTGATTCATATCAATGTATAGCAAAACGAATACAGTATTGTAAAGCAAAACAAACTAAAAAATAAAAATTAATTTAAAAAAAAAGAAAAAAAATGAAGAGATCTTTTTGGTCGTGCTTATTCTTGTCAGATTGACAGCTTCTTCAGATCTGTAAGGATCCTTTCACTATATGAGAAATCAGGCATTCAGGACTTGAGGTTCATTAGCAGAATGAATTAACATATGCACCCACATACAAGCTAGCATTCAATCTATTTGAAAAAAGTCCTATTTCTGTTATACTTCACTAAAAATATTGAGTTGAAAATGATAGCAAATTATGAATACAACTGCCCTCAATCTGTTAAATAATCCTGGGTTGAATCAGTTCAGTTCAGTTCAGTCACTCAGTCGTGTCCAACTCTTTGTGACCCCATGAATCGCAGCACGCCAGGCCTCCCTTTCCATCACCAACTCCCGGAGTTCACTCAGATTCATGTCCATCAGTCGTTGATGCCATCCAGCCATCTCATCTCTCTGTCCCGTTCTCCTCCTATCCCCAATCCTTCCCAGCATCAGAGTCTTTTTCAGTGAGTCAACTCTTTGCATGAGGTGGCCAAAGTATTGGAGTTTCAGCTTTAGCATCATTCCTTCCAAAGAAATCACAGGGTTGATCTCCTTTAGAATGGACTAGTTGGATCTCCTTGCTGTCCAAGGGGCTCTCAAGAGTCTTCTCCAACACCACAGTTCAAAAGCATCAGTTCTTCGACACTCAGCTTTCTTCACAGTCCAACTCTCACATCCATACATGACCACTGGAAAAACCATAGCATTGACTAGTCGGACCTTTGTTGGCAAAGTAATGTCTCTGCTTTTGAATATGCTATCTAGGTTGCTCATAACTTTTCTTTCAAAGAATAAGCGTCTTTTAATTTCATGGCTGCAGTCACCATCTGCAGTGATTTTGGAACCCAAAAAATAAAGTCTGATACTGTTTCCCCATCTATTTCCCATGAAGTGATGGGAACAGATGCCATGATCTTTGTTTTCTGAATATTGAGCTTTAAGCCAAATTTTTCACTCTCCTCTTTCACTTTCATCAAGAGGCTTTTCAGTTCCCCTTTACTTTCTGCCCTAAGGGTGGTGTCATCTGCATATCTGAGGTTATTGATATTCCCCCCACAATCTTGATTCCAGCTTGTGCTTCTTCCAGTCCAGCATTTCTCATGACTACTCTGTGTATAAGTTAAATAAGCAAAGTGACAATATACAGCCTTGATGGACTCCTTTTCCTATTTGGAACCAGTCTGTTGTTCCATGTCCAGTTCTAACTGATGCTTCCTGACCTGCATATAGGTTTCTCAAGAGGCAGGTCAGGTGGTCTGGTATTCCCATCTCTCTCAGAATTTTCCACAGTTTATTGTGATCCACACAGTCAAAGGCTTTGGCATAGTCAATAAAGCAGAAATAGATGTTTTTCTGGAACTCTCTTGCTTTTTCGATCATCCAGTGGATGTTGGCAATTTGATCTCTGGTTCCTCTGCCTTTTATAAAACAACTTAAACATCTGGAAGTTTATGGTTCACGTATTGCTGAAGCCTGGCTTGGAGAATTTTGAGCATTACTTTACTAGCGTGTGAGATGAGTGCACTTGGGTAGTATTTTGATCATTCTTTGGTATTGCCTTTTTTGGGATTGGAATGAAAACTGACCTTTTCCAGTCCTGTGGTCACTGCTGAGGTTTCCAAATTTCCTGGCATGTTGAGTGCAGTGCTTTCACAGCATCATCTTTCAGGATTTGAAATAGCTCAACTGGAATTCCATCATTTCCACTAGCTTTGTTCATAGTGATGCTTTCTAAGGCCTACTTAACTTCACATTCCAGGATGTCTGGCTCTAGGTGAGTGATCCACACCATCATGATTATCTGGGTCATGAAGATTTTTCTTGTACAGTTCTTCTGTGTATTTTTGCCACCTCTTCTTAATGTCTTCTGCTTCTGTTAGGTCCATACCATTTCTGTCCTTTATCGAGGCCATCTTTGCATGAAATGTTCCCTTTGTATCTCTAATTTTCTTGAAGAGATCTCTAGTCTTTCCCATTCTGTTGTTTTCCTCTATTCCTTTGCATTGATCACTTAGGAAGGCTTTCTTATCTCTTCTTGGTATTCTTTGGAGCTCAGCACTCAGATGCTTATATATATTCCCTGGTTGAATAGGGAGGACAAATATTTGCCTCTAAACACATTCCTTCTTCTACAGGCTTTTATCAGGTTCTGTAGTTTCTTCACACTGAGGACATGATAATGCTCAGAACAACTCGTGGGTGTTTAAAATGGTTTGGACATCAGTCAAATTGTTGTTGCATTTTGAATGCAGTGTAATTGTCACTGCCTTTAAAATATGAGTGAGGAAAATTATCAGGCCTCTTTCAATAGTCTTGGACATTAAAATGAAAAAAAAATGAGGGAAAGTAGGGAGGGGAAAATATAAGATATGTGAACATACTGTAAATCAAGTTTTCCAAGTAAAATTTTTAAAATTGCTAGAGTAAAAGTGACCACTGTTTTTTTTTTACAAGGTAAAGGAAACAAAAATTATCAGGGAAAGGGTGAATGTCAGATAAATGTACAACTTTCAACTTCAAACCTGTTTTTCAGTGATTTTATAAGCCTTTGTGTATGAAGTCTTTGATAGAACAATAAATCTGACCAGTTGTCTGTTATGGGTCTCTTATATTTGCCAGTTTGTAGTCAGAATAGTTAGGGAAAATACAAAAATTTATCTTTTCCCTAGTATTCTCCAAACATTCTGGTGTAGGATTGAGGTCAGACCCATTGCAGATCTCTTGTTTGGCACACCCATTAGATGGGTTAAAATAAGTTTCTGAATGATTTGTTATCAAAAATATTAATGTCTCATTCAGGGTAGTGTTTCATTTTTATCCAGTAGGAACACAGAATATATAAAGCTTAAGATAATAAGGTCTGTGAGCTTTATATGATTAAATTAGCTCCTCATTATAAAAAATTAAAATGTGCCTAACTTTAACATCCACAGTGCATGTAAAGGCAAGTTTGAGATTTTGTGAGAAATAAGGGTTAGATTAAACATGTAAAATTACATATGCCAACATTTACATTTTTGTAATATGCCAACTTCACATGATTCTAATGTAGTGAAATATCACTACATATCATTATTTTCATAGTAAATAATGTCCATGCCAAACCTGAAATTGTAAACACTAGCAATGAATATAAAATTTAGATAGTTTTGCATACACTCATCAGAAATTTTGCTATTAACATCTATTTTCTTCAATAGCTAAGGACCATGCTTGGCTTTACAAAATTAAATTGGCATTAAAGCAGACGATCTAGTGCATATAGATACTGGTCTTTGTTATATATCACACCGTGAAAGCACTGAATCGACTTGCGACACAAGTAAAAAAAAAAAAATCAAATCCATTTAAAGTGAGAATATGCTATAAGAAACTGTTCCATATAAAAAACTGTGCTTCCTATGAGTAACAGTGGTCAGCAGATCATCAATATGTTTGTGCTTATATTTTATTTCTATTGCTTTTAATATATCCTCCAGTAGTAAATAGCATTATATTCATGCTATCTTCCTTTATATGGAATTCTTAATAAGGCATGCTATTCTTTCAAAACTGATATCCATTTAAAATTTTCCTCTTTGAGTAATCCACTGGTATTTTATTTACTTTAGAATATCAAGAGCCTGTTATAGTATATGACATTTAATAAATGTTGGCTGAATGAATTAGAAATAATCAACAAAGAGAAAATATGATCTCATAAGTAAACTGGTAAAGGAGTGAGCTACAATTATCTACTGCTGTGTAAAATATTATCTTCAAATTTCCTGTCTGATAAATTTAGTGTCCAAAATATTTGGCACAATTTATTATGGTCTGTCATAGCTCTGTGGGTTGATGGGCTTCATCTGTGTCACTTTTAATTAGGGTCTCTCATGCAGCTGCAGTTAGATGCCTGAAATCATCTCAGCTGGCTTCTCCACAGCACTTGCAAACTATTTTATTTACTGCATGAAAATGACTCAGATTCAATTTGGTAGGGGAATATACAACGTTAGTATTAGGATGTGTGTTCATTGAGGGAAAAAGTACACTCCTACAAATTTACTACTGCAACTATCTGCCAGGACCTTTCTCTATTATAACATCCATAAAACTCTTCTAAAACTCATTCCAAGCCCTTGGTCCTACTTCATTCTCCAGTCTGGTTTTTTTGTTTGTTTGTTTGTTTTTGTCTTGGCACTGAAAGAGAGGTAAAGCACCAACAATTTCTTTGATGGGTGCAAAAAGTCATCCCCCCTCTACAGACCCACCATCAGTCCCACCCCTCCCACAATTTCAAGTTTCTGTATGTTATCTTTTAGCCAAAATGTGTGACTCATTACTATAAAACCATCAACTTAAAATTGAGTATTATTTATTCTTAATTTTTAAAGTATTTGGGCTTTCCTTTTCTTTCTTTCTCACACATTTCATCTTTTCTCTTCCATTATCTCTCTTCTGTGTTCCATCCAAAATCTCAGGGAGAAAAATAAACACAAAATCTTCCCATATTTTATGAAATCAGGGTTAAATAACTTCCCATTTTGTACACATACCCTCTTGTTCACATCCTACATTTAGCTTCAGGCCTCATTCAACATTCAGAAATTCAAAATAAGTTTTTATAATACCTTTTACATGAAATTAACTTAGACAAGGGCTCATCATCCTCTTTCTTTGTCTCTGATGTCTATATACATATTAAGGGAAACTGATGTGCTTCTTCCAATTATTTAAAAAAAATACATAAAGAACATTAATGACATATAGGCAGAGAAATAGAAAAAACAGACAAGTAAACAGGGAAATTCCAGGAAGACCAAGAAAAATGGTCTCAGAAGATACTGAGAGAGGTTTGGGGCTCCAAAAAGTCCACAGATGAATCTAGAAATCAAAAGATTTAAGAAGAAGCCAAGGAAAACACACAGATTCTTCTAGATCACTGACGGTGCTATAAATGTTAATAAACAGTCAGTATTCAATTAATTTTCTTGATTTGTGAACTATTTATCCAAATGGGCAAGACCAGGAATTAATGTCTTGGTCTGTTTGTGGGTTGGAAAAGAATTTCCAGATATGAGACAGAATGAGAGGGAAATGAAGTTTATTTGAGTGGAAGATGCTGTTAGAATGGCAGGCCAGCTCAAGGGGGAACCAACATTTGAACAGGGGTCTTTAGTCCACTTTTATACCCAGGGTACAAGGAGTGGGATAAGGGTCTTCCGGGTCATATGCTGATTGGATGTGGCATGTATCCTGGGTGGGGGAAGAGTAAGGTAAATACCTTCTTCTTACGGGGTAGGAGAGGAGACAGGTTATGCTGCTCAGGAGAACCTGAAATCCATTAATAGCTATATCATGGGAGAGGGAAGGATGATAAGGGTCTGGTTTTTTCTGTTCCTGCATTCCAAGACCCTCCTCGGTTTTACCTGCTCTTTCATCCTTGGGTCACCACAATTAGTACTATTTAAACTTTCACCAAAAAGCAGCTGATCTTCAGTGTGATCTATATACGGATGATCCTTACTGGTGCTGCGTAGAGGGGTGACTGGACTTCTTCATGGAAGGCTGGACTTCATAAAATCTCTAGCTATTTTCCTGGACTTCACCATTCTTGACGGCCACCCCTTCTTTGTTGAGAATAATCAGACCTTCCTTAGGTTGCTTACTACGACTAACTGTAATTGGTAAATGTCTCCTAGCACTGTCCAGAAGGTCTAGATTGCTATCCAGAAAGCAGTCTTCTGCAGAAAGATGCATCAGGTGTCAAGGTCATAGCCAGACTCTCATACTTTACCCTCTCCTGCAGTTCAGGCTGACATCAGTGTTCTCCCTGCAACCAAAGCAGTTTTCCAGGTTCCAAGAGCTCTCCTGGTACCAGATCAATAGATTTTTATAGGCGCCAGGGCTGCAGAACTGGAAGACAGCACTGACGTAGACAAGAAAGCAATTTCACTGAAAGTTTGCATATTTTTTATAGTTACCCTGATGCTAAAGCTGAAACTCCAGTACTTTGGCCATCTCACGCGAAGAGTTGACTCATTGGAAAAGACTCTGATGCTGGGAGGGATTGGGGGCAGGAGGAGAAGGGGATGACAGAGGATGAGATGGCTGGATGGCATCACCAACTTGATGGACATGAGTTTGAGTGAACTCTGGGAGTTGGTGATGGACAGGGAGGCCTGGTGTGCTGCAATTCATGGGGTCACAAAGAGTTGGACACGACTGCGTGACTGAACTGAACTGAAACCTATATACATATACATACATATATATATGGAAATCAAATATATGATTATATAGCAATATCAGAACTGATAAATTTCCTCTACTCTTAAAAAAAATATATGTTCACAAATATTAACAGTAGAAATAATATTGTGCTACTTTTGCTGAGTCTTACATATAAATAATTTTTGGATATAGCATTTCTGAAAATTAGATTATTTTATAATCAATAGTTGTGCAATACAGTTTTCTTCAAAAACATTAATCCTAATGCTGCATCTTATACATAATAATATCTTAAAATCAAGTATGTTTATATATAAATATTTCCATGACTAAATTTCTAGGTACTGTATATAAAGCTAAGGAAATTATATTATGTGGAATGAATTTTCTTGGGACTCTTGACTAAAGTTTTAATCAGTGAAGAAATGGTTAATAATTCCTACATGAGTTCATCAGAAAGCTAAACATAAAGTTAAATATTCAAGCAAGAGTACAGAAAAAGAGATGAGATTTCTGTTGGTAAAAGGTCTGCAGTTTTTTGTATCAATTGTTTTGTATCAACAGTTTTTGTAATTCCAGATTATAGGGTATGGAGGATATCTCCTAAAATGGAGTTTTTTCCATCTACTATGGACTATTTTTCCTTTAAATGAGAATGTAATTTAGAAGAAACTTGATATTTAAGCAGTTTTGCCTCTTACAAATTTATGCTACTGCTGATGCTGTGAATATTTGAGAACTTTAGAAAATGTATTAACAAAATGGGCTTTGTATCAGCTTTCTATAAATTAAGATTTTCTGAACATGGAATATAAGATATGTGGCTATTTGCTATTCAGAATTGCATTTATCACAATGAAATTCAATCAATCCATAGCTAAACCTAAGTTTCTATATAAACCCATTTTACTATGTGAATTAGTAATATTCCAGTCATGATAAAAAGACAGGAGAAAAGGACTTTGGAATCAGATCCAATGTATTGCATCAAAAGGCAAAACAGCTCATTAAGTCCAAGAAAGATAAATAAAATATCCAACAAAAATAAAATGAAAACTTTTACAAAAAGAAGATGAAATGACACAGAGCACAGCAACAAATAATTTAAGATACAGCAAAATAGCTGAAATATTGAGTTGAAAAAAGGTTATCTTTTTAGGGAATAGTTTTTCATTTTGTAAAATACTAACACTATCAAAAATAGGAAGAAACAGGAAAAAATTCAGAAGGTCACCATTCAAACTCTGTTGTATAGTTAGCAACACAGATAAATAATACCATAAAAACTGATATTGAAAAGAAAATATAATGATTAATAGACAAACATAAAGCCCTGTCTTTTGTATTTAGACAGAAATGTGTTTTCATTAATCCTTCAAAAAAGAATGGTACCACAGTCCCCCAGGATCCCACGAAATCTTCCAACAAAGTTTTATAGCTCTCTTTTAATTTTGTTAGAACCACAAGGCTAAGAAGATAATTTGCTGCTACTGCTGCTGCTAAGTCGCTTCAGTCGTGTCCGACTCTGTGCGACCCCATAGACAGCAGCCCACCAGGCTCCGCTGTTCCTGGGATTCTCCAGGCAAGAACACTGGAGTGGGTTGCCATTTCCTTCTCCAAAGAAGATAATTTAGCTCATTCCAAATCACGCTTTCTCATTTTTCTCCCTTGGTAACATGCCTCAGAATTTTTACAATCATTGCTGGTCAATACATCAACAAATATGATTAGAGCAGAAACAAATATGTATAGAGGTTAATTCTGAATCAGTTTTCAGGGATTCTGGCTGCTTTTGTTTTCCAAAACTCTACAGTAAGACTTTTTTGCTACCATCATAAGCTTGCTTCCTAGAACTCTGTTGCCGGTACTCAAAAGATTTACCCAGAAGATGCATAGCTACCATGCTGGTAGTTCACAGGCCATGGCTTCTAGCATGAACCCAGGTTAATACTAGAATCTTGCCTCCATTATTTCTCCCCCTGCTGCTACCTAAAACCACCAATCTCAACTCAATGTTAAAGCCTCAGTGCTACAAATGGCACCATTAGCCCTTATTGAAGTTGATACAAGTTGTATCAGCTTTCAGCAGACAGTTCTTTCTAGTGTGATGTTTTAATGGGCTGACCAGCATCCACGAATACCTGTGTGCTTTGTGGGCTCTCCACAATAACTGTATCTGTTTCTCTGACATTGACAAGATCCATAGTAGAACAGTCTAGGCAGAGGTGTGCTCAGGCATGTTATACTAGCATTGTGTTATCAATCAGTACCCTGAAGTGAAGCATATGACCGTTGAAAACCAACGGCACTTTGATCCTCCATATCATCATGATTAAAAATATTGCCAAGGCCTCTCTTTCTAGGTAATTTACACTTTGTCTCATTCTAAGGCATAAACCACCCTTATGGTGGCAGATGGCACCACACTTAATGGCAGAAAGTGAAGAAGAACTAAAGAGCCTCATGAAGACAGTGAAACAGGAGACTGAAAAATTTGGCTTAAAACTCAACATTCAGAAAACTAAGACCAGGGCATCTGGTCCCATCACTTCATGGCAAATAGGTGGGAAAACAATGGAAACAGTGAGAGACTTTATTTTGGGGGGGGCTTCAAAATCACTACAGATGGTGACTGAAGCCATGAAATTAAAAGACTAGCTCCTTGGAGTAAAAGTTATGACCAATCTAGACAGCATATTAAAAAGCTGACGTTACTTTGCCAACAAAATTCTGTCTAGTCAAAGCTCCGGTTTCTCCAGTAGTCACATATGGATGTGAGAGTTGGACTGTAAAGAAAGCTGAGCACAGAAGAATTCATGCTTTTGAACTGTGGTGTTGGAGAAGACTCTTGAGAGTCCCTTGGACTGCAGGGAAATCCAACCAGTCCATCCTAAAGAAAATCAGTCCTGAATATTCATTGGAAGGACTGATGCTGAAGCTGAAACTCTGATACTTTGGCCACCTGATGCGAAGAGCAGACTCATTTGAAAAGACCCTGATGCTGGGAAAGATTGAGGGCAGGAAGAGAAGGGGACAACAGAGGATGACATGGTTGGAATGGCATCACTGACTCAATGGATATGAGTTTGAGTAAACTCCATAAGTTGGTGATGGATAAGGAGGCCTGGTGTGCTGCACTCCATGGGTCTAAAGAGTTAGACACGACCGAGTAACTGAACTGAACTGAAGGCATAAAACACTTTTGGGGTCTCTCCAAAGACTTGTCAGTTTCAGGGGGCCCACATTTTTTCCATTGAAATGGAAGACTTAATGTTCAGTTGCAGCTACTCTGGTCACTGGATGAAGAAGTTGCTTAAATCCCATGGCCCCTCCAGAGTATGATCATGAGATCCTCTCAGGTCCTGAGCTGCATCTAAAGTGATGTGACCTTCATACACATCCTATACCAGCTGTTAACTATCAAACAGAGAAAAATTTTCCAGCAAACTCTAAGGAAATCTGAATAGTCCTATGACATTATGGCTGATATTAAAGTCATAACTAAGCTTTAATGAAAATTGTGTTGTATAAATAAAATCTGAAAAAAGATGTATTGCATTAAAAGTCTAATTCATTCTTTTCATTAAAAGCCATGTAACCAACTAATTTAAATACTTAAACTAAGATCATGTTTTAGTAAGATTATTCATGCATACAACAACTTTGGGGGAATTTAATTAAAAATAGTTTCCTTTTAAATGTAGCACTGAAATCTACAAGCCCAGAAAAAATTTCATCTATTTATTATTTTTTCTTCAGTTGAGTTCAGTTCAGTCACTCAGTCATGTCTGACTCTTTGCAACCCCATGAATAGCAGCATGCCACGCCTCCCTGTCCATCACCAACTCCCGGAGTTCACTCAGATTCACGTCCACTGAGTCAGTGATGCCATCCAGCCATCTCATCCTCTGGTGTCCCCTTCTTCTGCTGCCCCTAATCCCTCCCAGCATCAGAGTCTTTTCCAATGAGTCAACTGTTTGCATGAGGTGGCCAAAGTACTAGAGTTTCAGCTTTAGCATCATTCCTTCCAAAAAAATCCCAGGGTTGATTTCCTTCAGAATGGACTGGTTGGATTGCCTTGCAGTCTAAGGGACTCTCAAGAGTCTTCAACAACACCACAGTTCAAAAGCATCAATTCTTCGGCACTCACTCTTTTTCACAGTCCAACTCTCACATCCATACATGACCACTGGAAAAAACATAGTCTTGACTAGACAGACCTTAGTCGGCAAAGTAATGTCTCTGCTTTTGAATATACTATCTAGGTTGGTCATAACTTTTCTTCCAAGGAGTAAGTGTCTTTTAATTTCATGGCTGCAGTCACCATCTGCAGTGATTTTGGAGCCCCCCAAAATAAAGCCTGACACTGTTTCCACTGTTTCCTCATCTATTTCCTATGAAGTGATAGGACCGATGCCATGATCTTCATTTTCTGAATGTTGAGCTTTAAGCCAACTTTTTCACTCTCCTCTTTCATTTTCAACAAGAGGCTTTTTAGTTCCTCTTCACTTTCTGCCATAAGGGTGGTGTCATCTGCATATATGAGCTTATTGATATTTCTCCCAGCAATCTTGATTCCAGCATGTGTTTCTTCCAGCCCAGCATTTCTCATGATGTATTCTGCATATAAGTTAAATAAGCAGGGTGACAATATACAGCCTTGACGTACTCCTCTTTCCTATTTGGAACCAGTCTGTTGTTCCATGTCCAGTTCTAACTGATGCTTCCTGACCTGCATACAGATTTCTCAAGAGGCAGGTCAGGTGGTCTGATATTCCCATCTCTTTCAGAATTTTCTACAGTTTCTTGTGATCCACACAGTCAAAGGCTTTGGCATAGTCAACAAAGCAGCAATAGATGTTTTTCTGGAACTCTCTTGCTTTTTCGATCATCCAGTGGATGTTGGCAACTTTATCTCTGGTTCCTCTGCCTTTTCTAAAACCAGCTTGAACATCAGGAAGTTCATGGTTCACGTATTGCTGAAGCCTGGCTTGGAGAATTTTGAGCACTACTTTACTAGCGTGTGAGATGAGTGCAATTGGGCGGTAGTTTGAGCATTCTTTGGCATTGCCTTTCTTTGGGATTGGAATGAAAACTGACCCTTTCCAGTCCTGTGGCCACTGCTGACTTTTCCAAATTTGTTGTCATACTGAGTGCAGCACTTTCACGGCATCATCTTTCAGGATTTGAAATAGCTCAACTGGAATTCCATCATTTCCACTAGCTTTGTTCATAGTGATGCTTTCTAAGACCCACTTGACTTCACATTCCAGGATGTCTGGCTCTAGAAGAGTGATCACACCATCTTGTTCTTACTTCTCACACTTCAGAATGATTATTAAACACTTTCTCATAAACATTAAAATATACAAAGGTAACATCTTATGATGCTCTTTGTTTATCTGTGCCATTTTGGAAATACAGTTCTTTGCAAACTGGTTTTTTAAATGTAACAATGGCATCAGTGAAATCTAAACATCTGTAACCAGAGTAACATACATGTTCAATATTCTGATCTACTGATCTCCATCTTACAAAGTAGAGGTAAAGACAAACTAATTAGAGTCAGGAAGTCTCTCAGGATTTAGGTGGGAAATAGATGAAAAGAGAGGGATTTCATTTTTTCCTACAGAGTTCTGATGGGGCCATTCTTATGGGTTTATCTTAAACAAACAGGGGTATTGAAATTTTAAGGTTTTGGTTCAACTCTACACTGCTTCAAATTATCAACAAATGAAAAATAATCACGGTTCATGCTACTGATTGCTTGTCAAATATTGTACTTATCTGCATATTTAATAACTAATCTTTGCATGCTACTTTATTGTTCATAAAGAACCATCACATGCAAGCTCACTCACTCTTTAAATTAGCTCAGTGAAAGACCCATTTACCGATGACTAGGCTTCAGATATCATGTGAATAGTTTGTTAAAAAACAGTTTTTTGTTACACATAAAAGGGTGACAGAACTAGATATGAGATCTAAATATGCTGACTTCATCCCATGTTCATCCCACTAAAGGATACTCCCTCTGAGAAGGCAATTTAACATCAATTATGTGATGCAATGATTTGCTACAGCCTATTTGGAAATCCCTAGACAAGGAACAGCTACCCACTCCAGGATCCTTGCTTAGAGAATTCCATGGATAGAGGAGCCTTGTGGGCTACAGTTAACGAGGTCAGAAAGAGTCAGACAAGACTGAGTGACTAACACTTTTACTGTTTCACTTTTTCATGCTGAAACCATTAGACAAACGATGCAGTCCTATAAAAATTTTTGACATGTAGAATTAAGGTAGAATGGTTATTATGAACAAAAAATGGAAAAACTAAAGTATAGAAAACTTAATAAACTAGATGAATGACTACTCAATTTGGAATATTCACATTAAATTCATTCTCACTTTTGGTGCTTCCCAGGTGGTGCTGGTGGTAAAGAACATGCCTGACAACAACAGATATAAGAGACAAAAGTTCAGTCCCTGGGTTGGGAAGATCTCATGGGGGAGGAAATGGCAGCCCACTCCAGTATTCTTGCCTGAGGAATCCCATGGACAGAGAAGCTTGGCGGACTATAGTCCATCTGCTATCTGTTATCTGCTGCTAAGTCGCTTCAGTCGTGTCCGGCTCTGTGCGACCCCATAGACGGCAGCCCACCAGGCTCCCCCGTCCCTGGGATTCTCCAGGCAAGAACACTGGAGTGGGTTGCCATTTCCTTCTCCAGTGCATGAAAGTGAAAAGTGAAGGGGAAGTCTCTCAGTCGTGCCTGACTCTTAGCGACCCCATGGACCGCAGCCCACCAGGCTCCTCTGTCCATGGGAGTTTCCAGGCGAGAGTACTGGAGTGGGTAGTCCATAGCGTCGCAGAGTCAGACATGGTAGTATATTCACATCAAATTATTTCTTAGTATGGACCGCCTTAAACTCATTTTTATCTTAAAATATATACAAATAAAACAACAGAGCCAGAACTATTTAAATGACTACCCCAAATTTATGAAACAAGCACTTATCTTTTAGCCACGCTGCATCCCAGAGGATACAGACATACTTTAAAATATGTAAGTTTGTAAAAGCATTTTAGAGCATATAAAATTACCCAGCAGCCATCATGTCTCTCAGCACTCACTGTCCAGGTGTCTTTGGAATTGCTGTCTGGAGGAAGGAGCTTGAGAAGGCATCCAACACTTGGCACCACTGCCTTCTGGCATATGCCAGTTCTCTCTGATACGGTTTGCACTCTAAGGCTGCTCGGAGCAGGTGGCTTCCGCAGTAGGAAGAGAGTCGGGTAAAGATACTCATGAAATGAATATTTATGAATAATCCCAATCTTCACTTTAAGTGTAAAGGAAAAATAAGTTTTAAACCGAGAAACATAAGAATTGCTAATCTAAGCCATCATCTTTTAAATATTTACAACCTCCTTGTGTTACTTCTGAAATCCTTTAATCTGAAGTACAGTAAATAAATTAGGGAGCAACACTGAATCCGCCAGAGAATTCTGATAAATTCTCTTTAGCATGAGCGAACCAGTCGTTTATGTAAATTGTTTCCTCATTTTGGGGCAAATTGTTTTTTTTAAATATTACTTTATTTATTTTAATTGGAGGCTAATTACTTCACATTGTAGTGGTTTTCGCCATATATTGACATGAATTTCAAGTAAAGTTAAATCACTTTTTTATTCAACTAAAGTCTACTTCGTGACACTCACTTAAATCATGTCACTGAAACCTTTCCTTGTAGATATTTCAAAATTGGCAAGGCCATTTTTGCAAGATTATGGAAGTTACATATAAGAATTGATATTTTCCAATTCTCTTCCATAAAATCATTTTTGGGGGTCTTATTATAGCTTCAAAATGGGACAAATGGTCTAATGACAGAAAAACAGCATATCTGAAATAATACTGTTTTATAATATTCAGTATGTGCTAAGTCACTTCAGTTGTGTCCAACTCTTTGTGACCCCATGGACTTCAACCTAGCAGGCTCCTCTGTCCATGGGATTCTCCAGGACGTACTGGAGTGGGTTGCTATGCCTTCCTCCAGGGGATCTTCCCTATCTCGGGACTGAACCTATGTCTCTTAGGCCTCCTGCTTTGATTGGTATGTGGGTTCTTTACCACTAGCTCCATCTGGGAAGGTCAATATTCAGTATATTTACCACTTCCTGTATGCAATTTACATTTGCTCATTTAAATCTTCTTGTGTCCTAGAATATGTACTTCAAACTTTTAGATTAATAAAATTCATCTTTAAAATAGTTTTAGGGTTACAGAAAAATTGAGTAGAAAGTACAGTCTACCAAATACAACTTCCTGGTGCACACATCTGCACAAGTTCCTTTATTATTGATATTTTGCATTAATGCATGCAATGAACTGTACTGTGTGCCACTTGAATTTCATATTGAATCCCTAAACTTCACTGTGACGGTTTTTGGAAATTCAGCCTTTGGGAGATAAGCAAGTTTAGATGAAATCATGAGGGTGGCCTCTCATGATGGCATTTGTGCACTCAGAAGAGATCAGAACCTTCACTGCCATGTTAGGACTCAATGTAAAGGCAGTCATCTGCAAGTCAGGAGAGATCTCGCCAGGACCTGCTATGCTGGTTCCCTGATCTCTGACTTACAGCCTCCAGAGCTGTGAGAAGATAAGTCTCTGACACCAAGACACACAGTATTTTGTAACGGTAGCTCAAACTAATACAATATGGTACATTTGTTAGAACTTACAAACTAATATTAACACATTGCTATTAACTAATGTCCACAGTGTACGCTGAGCTTCCCTTGTGGCTCAACTGGTAAAGAATCCGCCTGCAGTGTGGGAGGCCTGGGTTCGATCCCTGGGTTGGGAAGATCCCCTGGAGAAGGGAAACACTACCCACTCCAGTATTCTGGCCCAGAGAATTCCATGGACTGTATAGTCCATGGGGTCACAAAGAGCTGAACACAACTAAGCAACTTTCACTCAGTGGAAATTATAAATCACTATTTGTATTGTACATTTTATGGGTTTTGACAAATGTATAATGACATGCATCCACCATTACAATATCACACAGATTATGATACCCTTAATCAATCTGTATTTTAAGTACTTTTCCAGATTGCTGACCAACTGACATCTCAGTACTTTCCCTTCCAGTATAAAGGAGATTATCTATTTAAAAATTCTGTTGTATACAGAGTCATCTCACTTTCCTTCATTACTACTAGATTTAATTACTTTGTTTCATAAACCAATTTCTTTAAATTGATTTTACCAAGCAATATGAGCTCAGAAATAATTCTAATTAATGAAATTGTTAGTCATGAGGGGATTCACAGAAGTATTACACTTACACCAGGGAAGCCTGGCCTGCTGCAGTCCATGGGTCGCAAAGAGTTGGACATGACTGGGGGACTGAACTGACTGACTGACACCTTGACTAGGTCGTATAAGAGCCACAGAGCAAGACTCAGGGGTGACAGAAAGAAGCAGTGGATGCTTTAGAAATATATGGGGGAAAATGTATATCACACATTCCAGTGCTCATTCCCACAACATTCAGTAGAGTCCCTAACATGCAAATATTTTTAAAATCCCTATAATTCTGACTCTACCTCTACCTCCACTGGAAACCACTGTAAGAAAACACCTCTCTGATCTCCCCTAAGTTAGCTGAAGGGCAGAAGCTAAGAAAACCTTCAGAGAGAAAGCAAATTTTAAGTTAAATTTTTATGGATAATAAACCACTATAATATTCTAGAAGAAAGAAATAGTACTTAAGGGCATAGAGGAACCAGAAACTTAGTTATTGGGATGTCTTATACTGTGACTTATGAGGACAAAATAGAATAAGCAATTGGAAAGCCAGGCAGGGACTACATATACTTTATGAAAAAACTGCAAATCCCGTGCTTGTATGATGAGGCAACTGTGTTATCTGCAGCCAATTCAAGTATGGATAATTTTACATTTACGAGTCTCCGTGATATCAGTGAGGGACAATGAGGTCACTGTTATCCACTGTAGCTGAAACCATGTGTCAGGGAAAATTGTTAGGGGCAAAAGTTAGCACAATGTTACTGATGAATTATAGAGGGTTTTTAAAACAGTGAGCAACATCTCTGAAGCTCATGACATCTCAGAGACCTTTTAAAGGTCCAAGTACAAAGAGATAATATGCACATTATGTGGGGAAGATAAAGAAATTGATTTTTTAATTGACAAGTAAAATTCACAATTATTTACTGACTACATGGTATTTCTTGGGAGTCAATATAGGCAACAGCTAATATTTTTAATATTAATATAGACACTATACTAAGCATTTTAGATGGTCAATTATTCCATGGTAATCCTTACAATAACTTTATCAGTTAAGTAGTAGTAATTATTCCTAATATAAAGAAAAGGTAACTGAAGTATCTATAAGTAATAACTTCCTTACAGAGTTGTTAAGGTAGCAGAACCAGAATTCACAGCCAATTCTGGCTAAATCTAGGGAACAAGTTCTTTATCACTGAGTTATTTTGACATGGTGGGATAATAATTATGAACCTCATTCTTCTTCAAGGAGCAGAATACTGCCTAACATGACACAACCAGATAGAGGAATAACACTGTAGTTCATATCCTCTTGATAAACACTGTGTAACCACCAAGGTGTAACAATCCTGAGGTAGCACTTTTCCTGGATATTAAGAACATTGTTATATACAGTGCTATGGCAGTCTATCATTTTTAGATTAGTGCTCAAGTTATGGCAGCAAAAGTGTCCTAGTTGTAGAGGATCACAAAGACTAAAATTACCAGTAACTATAATCTCCAGATTTGAAGAATCAGATGCTTCCATTTTTTTGTCTGCCACCTTGCTGCATGACAAATGTTTTTAAACTCTGGACTTTTAGTTTTTCATGATCAGAATAGGTTTAACAATACAAAGCAACCACAAAAGCCTGTTGCAAAGTATTGGTAATATAACTGGTAGTACTTGTGTGCAAGATAAATTGCTTCAGTCGTCCTGACTGTTTGCAACCCTAAGGACTGTAGCCCGCCAAGGTCCTCTGTCCATGGGATTCACCAGGCAAGAATACTGGAGAAAGTTGCCATGCTCTTCCCCAGGGGATCTTCCCGACCCAGGGATCAAACCCACATCTCTTACATTGCCTGCATGGGCAGGCAGGCACTTACCACCAGCGCCAGTTGCAGGGGCTTATAAATGAAAGTGCTGCTTTGGAAGCCCTGTCACACTTCTGTCCCAAGACTACACAAAAGGCAGACCAGTAAGTCACCACTGTGTAGGCAAAGAGCCAAGTGCTTGAATTTTAGAGAATGGCACTGTCCTCTAACATCATCAAAATGTAATATTTTTACTTGGTTTCTCTCAGGCACAACACACAGTCAAAACAAATAAATATTTTAAATCAATGACACAGATAAAACCTAAAATTAGTGAAATCATATTCCAGTACTGTGTGACACTTATTGTTTATTTAAAAAATTACTTTGAATACTTCAGTTCAGTTCAGTCTCTCAGTCGTGTCTGACCCTTTGCGACCGCATGAAGGCAGCAGGCCAGGCCTCCCTGTCCATCACCAATTCCCGGAATTAACTCAGACTCATGTCCATCGAGTCAGTGATGCCATCCAGCTATCTCATCCTCTGTTGTCCCCTTCTCCTCCTGCCCCCAACCCCTCCCAGCATCAGAGTCTTTTCCAGTGAGTCAACTCTTCACATGAGGTGGCCAAAGGACTGGAGTTTCAGCTTTAGCATCATTCTTTCCAAAGAGTACCCAGGGCTGATCTCCTTTAGTATGGACTGGTTGGATCTCCTTGCAGTCCAAGGGACTCTCAAGAGTCTTCTTCAACATCACAGTTCAAAGCATCAATTCTTTGGGGCTCAGCCTTCTTCACAGTCCAGCTCTCACATCCATACATGACCACTGGAAAAATCACAGGCTTGACAAAACGGACCTTTGTTGGCAAAGTAATGTCTCTGCTTTTGAATATACTATATAGGTTGGTCATAACTTTTCTTCAAAGGAGTAAGTGTCTTTTAATTTTATGGCTACAATCACCATCTGCAATGATTTTGGAGCCCCCAAAAAGTCTGACACTGTTTCCACTGTTTCCCCATCTATTTCCCATGAAGTGATGGGACCAGATGCCATGATCTTCGTTTTCTGAATGTTGAGCTTTAAGCCAACTTTTTCACTCTCCACTTTCACTTTCATCAAGAGGCTTTTTAGTTCTTCTTCTCTTTCTGCCATAAGGGTGGTGCCGTCTGTATATCTGAGGTTATTGATATTTCTCCTGGCAATCTTGATTCCAGCTTGAGCTTCTTTCAGCCCAGCATTTCTCATGATGTACTCTGCATATACATTAAATAAGCAGGGTGACAATATACAGCCTTGACATACTCCTTTTTCCTATTTGGAACCAGTCTGTTGTTCCATGTCCACTTCTAACTCTTGCTTCCTGGCCTGCATATAGGTTTCTCAAGAGGCAGGTCATGTGGTCTGGTATTCCCATCTCTTTCAGAATTTTCCACAGTTTATAGTGATCCACACAGTCAAAGGCTTTGGCATAGTCAGATTATGAACTCCTTATTGCCAAATTCAGACTTAAATTGAAGAAAGTAGGGAAAACCACTAGACCATTCAGGATCAAGAGGCAGGTCATGTGGTCTGGTATTCCCATCTCTTTCAGAATTTTCCACAGTTTATAGTGATCCACACAGTCAAAGGCTTTGGCATAGTCAGATTATGAACTCCTTATTGCCAAATTCAGACTTAAATTGAAGAAAGTAGGGAAAACCACTAGACCATTCAGGTATGACCTAAAGCAAATCCCTTATGATTATACAGTGGAAGTGAGAAATAGATTTAAGGCTCTAGATCTGATATATAGAGTCCCTGATGAACTATGGACTGAGATTTGTGACATTGTACAGGAGACCATCCCCATGGAAAAGAAATGCAAAAAAGCGAAATGGATGTCTAGGGAGGACTTGCAAATAGCTCTGGAAAGAAGAGAAGCAAAAAGCAAAGGAGAAAGGAAAGATATAAGCATCTGAATGCAGAGTTCCAAACAATAGCAAGGAGAGATAAGAAAGCCTTCCTCAGCGATCAATGCAAAGAAATAGAGGAAAACAACAGAATAGGAAAGACTAGAGACCTCTTCAAGAAAATTAGAGATACCAAGGGAACATTTCATGCAAAGATGGGCTCGATAAAGGACAGAAATGCTATGGACCTAACAGAAGCAGGAGATATTAAGAAGAGGTGGCAAGAATACACAGAACTGTACAAAAAAGATCTTCACAACCAAGATAATATGATGGTGTGATCGCTCACCTAGAGCCAGACATCCTGGAATGTGAAGTCAAGTGGGCCTTAGAAAGCATCACTATGAACAAAGCTAGTGGAGGTGATGGAATTCCAGTTGAGCTATTTCAAATCCTGAAAGATGATGCTGTGAAAGTGCTGCACTCAATATGCCAGCAAATTTGGAAACCTCAGCAGTGACCACAGGACTGGAAAAGTTCAGTTTTCATTCCAATCCCAAAGAAAGGCAATGCCAAAGAATGCTCAAACTACCGCCCAGTTGCACTCATCTCACACGCTAGCAAAGTAATGCTCAAAATTCTCCAATCCAGGCTTTAGCAATATGTGAACCCTGAACTTCCAGATGTTCAAGCTGGTTTTAGAAAAGGCAGAGGAACCAGAGCTCAAATTGCTAACATCCACTGGATCATCAAAAAAGCAAGAGAGTTTCAGAAAAACATCTATTTCTACTTTGAATATTATTATTTATTAAAAAAAACTATTTCAAATATTGAGTAAATGATCATTACCTGTTGCAGTTCAATGATTACCTAACTTACAAAGTTTTATGCAGAATGCATATATAAAAACATTAATATGGAGATGAATGCTTATTTGGATAATTTACTGAGCTAACATTAAGTACCATTAAATGTTCTTCAATTTCCCATATTCTTTTATAGCATTTTTAAAATTAACACTAACTATACTTTAAAACAGAGATTGCATTCCTAATATACTATGACATTTAACAAATTACTTATGTTATTTTGAAGCTAAGCATTTAAATTGAGGCACTAATCACTGTAAACTCAGAGGTGGCATTACGTATTTTTAAATTTTATGATCTATAGATTCAATATGAAATTACAGTATTTAAGCAATGATATTGAAAGCATTTAATTTTGGCAAAAGAAATAATATAGATATAGTTAAAGAAGCTTCATTCAATTTAAATGAAGCACAAAAATACATTTTAATCAGAATCAATGATTCTATTGACTGAGACAAAATACTGAGCTTCTACTTCCAAACAGCAATGACATTTTTAAAGTAGAAATAATTGTAGTTTATTAGTTTATATTTACCAAACATAAATAATGTTTCCTTGAATATACTTGGCCGGTAAAACAATTTTCTGGGAATTAGAGACAAGTTATTTCATCTGACTATGTTTAAATATACAAATGAATGGTCATTAGTGCTCTACATACTGATGGATTTTTTTCAGTTGGTTAAACATAATGGCTGTTTTCATCTTACCGTGTATTTATAAATGCAAGCAACTTTGTTACATATAATGATAAATCACTGGATTATCTTTCTCTTTGAGAAATATTCTTACCAAGTATATAGACATTCAACCAACAAAAAATGTTGTGTGAATTCTTAGGGACCTTAATAAAAACCTTTCTTTTTCTTTTCCTAAAGGAACATCTGATGTAGTTAAATGTTTAAGAGTTTCATATTTTGACCTTATAGTCCTTGAGCTCACCCACTCTGAGTCCATGTGAACATTACCAGTCCTGAGGGCACCACAGCCAGTGTCTCCCAGGATTTGTCCAGGCTGTGACTTTGTGGGGTATTAGATATGTAAGGATAAAGACTAATGATTTTAGAGTAGGATGTTCTTATATGGCACGAAATATTCCTGAATGACCTGCCATTGACCTGGAAAAATTAACGTGCCTTTACCATCTACACTAATATCCTTCCCCATGTAGAAAATTTTCAATATACTTGAACAATCTACCAGAATATAAAATAACATTAAAAAACATTATAAAAGAAGAACGAAAGGCATAGAGGTCTGCAGCATAAATTGAATTCCACTCTGGTCTTGTGCTAATAAATAGATTGCTTTTGTAGATATAAAGATGGAAAAGGCACAGCCTTATTGGAAAGTAATAGTGTCTTTGAAAGTAAGCCCTTAGGATCAAAAATGTCACTATGTACTCCCATGACTGCTACTGCTATCTTAAGGACTGGCCAAGGCTGTTCCAACCAGAGGCAGTAATGAAAAATCTGCCTGGTTGAGAAGGATCCACTGTGCTTAGAATCATAATAGAAAAGACAGAATAAACAAGAAACCACACAGAAATAAAGTTTCTGTGGTACAGACCCCTGAGGAAAGCGAAAGTGAATTCCACGTGTGGAGGGGAAAGAGATACTTATCAACTCTGGGGTCTCAGGCAAGAAATTAAAGCAAAGGAACAAAGATAAAACAAAATAATATTGGATAATGCCAAATGGAATAAGATAGCGGCTATATCAACATGGGGCAAAAATGTAGGAATCCTGAGCATCTGTTTCTATGGGCCAGCCTCTTCATGTGGTGGTACTGAGGTGGCTGACAATTCCTGGCAGAGAAAAGTGTCATCTACTCAGCCATTAGATGTTCACATTTAGTGAGGCATATTGGCACTGATGTTGACGGTGACCCCAAATATCTGCATTAGAAGAAGCACAGGTACTGAGCTGGCTGAGGGTTAGAGGATACAACCCCACAAAACCCTTCAAACCACACTATTCCTCAACCAACCTCAACCAATTCTAGCTAGGAAAGTCCTAACTCTGCAAATAAAATGCAAAATAAACACCTGAAGAAAAATATCACGTTTCCAAAATAATGCATTAAAAACAAGAAGGGTTACAAGATAATGGATTATGCCAGACCACTCACACCTATATAATCTGATTAGAGAACTAACAAAACAATAACTGGGGTAGCATACTAAAATGGTTAAAAATATACAGTTTCTAATAAGTAAGGAAATATTTCAGTAAATATAGGATTTTAACTTTCAAGAAAATTTGAAGACAACTTGATGGAAAGGAAGATAAGGATCTATTGCATCAACTGAGTTATAAAGACCAAAAGGCACAATCTGGGAGTACTCAGCGAAAGGACAAAGTGCATGTCCCCCTCAAGGGAGGAAAAATGACATTGGACAATGTATGAAGAACCACATAACTTCAGCTTGCTGTGTTCGGCTGTGTGTACTTTGCTTCTGTTGCTTTTGGTGCAAGATGTTAAAATTTGGAAAGAATACATATGGACCAATCTAAATACACATTATATTGACATCTTCCCTGAATTAACCAACTGTATATCAGCTAATCCAATACATTTGAGTTTGCTAAATGGGTAAGGCAAAGGGGAAGAGTATTGAATTTTAGAGTTCAAAGCCATAAAACAGAAAAAGCACTGGTGCCTTCTAAGCTGTTTTCTCCACTGAGTTGCAGCCCACTTTTCAATCAGCAAGATGCCTGGAGATCCAGAATGTAAGGCTCTGAAATTCTCTGCAGTTCAGCTATTTGGGAAATCTGAGCATAGCGACTGCTTAAGGAATTTTAAAAATGCAATGTTTCTTAAATCATCCTGTGGACTGATGAGAAAATTTTAACTTGATTCACCACTGAGATATAGATTATCATAGTTGCAAAATTTCCATGTTCTCTCAAACTGGATTTGACTTTAATAAACATTAGTTGTTAGAGTGGAAAATGTTTTAAGTCAGTATAATAAAAACTCATTAAGGGAAGGGTAATATATTTAAATTACAATAAATTTCATTAATCCTGCAAAAGAAAAACACGTATGAATAAGCCTTTTTCTTCTTCTCTGATATAGGATGATCAGACAAACCTGGCATATTTCAAGAGAGTTTCATTCTGTTTTGAGCATAGCAATATTAACCAACAGGAGTGTGTCCAGATAAGAATAACAGGAAGGTAAAAGCCTTGCAAACATATCATAAAAGGAAGAGCCAAAAAGTCTGGGCATATTCTACTTGAAAAAAGGCAAGGTTGGGGAGTTTGTTATTTTAAAGGGCCATATCATAACAGAAAGAAGTAGACCTCTCAGTTGGTATAACAAGGCAGAACCAAAATGGTCAACGGAATATGAGTGGCAACAAGGTCTTACTCATAGTAGAACATATCTAATATCAAAGTAGCTAGTTGTGTAGGATTGATTTTACCAACACTGAAAGTATCTTGGATGAAAAAAGCTAGTATCAGGGATGTTGCAAAGTGCATTTCAGTATTGAGTGAAATCTGGACTAGATGACCTTTAAGCCATACTCTTTGACATTCTAAATCTTTACTCTTAACCATTTGGAGATAATGTACATACTGTGATGATGCTTCCCTGAGCTCATTTGCTTATATGAATGTCTCTGAAATTTTGGCTGGACATCAACACCAGGAATTTTTGAAAAGTACAAATATTTGTTCCATTCCCAGCCCCTTGAGGAATATTTCTGATCAAGCCTGGGCAGGAAATCTATATTTCCTGGCATTGGGCTCATAAGGTCACAATGGACTCCATCCCTTTATTGACTGATTAAGTTTTCAAAGTTGTGTTCTAGTGACAAAAGACTGGGCACTTTAAAATCCACAACCATTTTTATTATGGGAAGGTTATGTGTGAAAGGAGAGCTAAACAATCCCACTACTACTACTACTAACTGTAATAATTGCTTAGAGGACAGGAGCTGTGCCTAGCACTTCATATGCATTGTCTAATTTTTTTTTTTTTTGCATTGTCTAATTTTATTAGTAGGGTTCCCCAGGTAGACTAGTGATAAAGAACCTGCCTGCCAGTACAGGAGACTTAAGAGACCCCGGTCCAATCCCTGGATTGGAAAGATCCCCTGGAGAAGGGCATGACAACCCACTCCAACACAGGCTCATGAGTCAACCTCTAAAACAGCTTTTGTTACCTCCCTGGAGGAGGTAGTGTTAGGATACTTGGATTGCTGAAATCACAGACTATGAGACACTTAGCTGTTTGAAATCAGATCAGTAAAAATGGAACAGTCCACTCTTGCCTAGAGGATCTGAGCGACTCTGACACTGAGGAGCAGCCTCAATTTCCAACCCAGGTACAAAACTTAGATAAGGTTTTTTTGGACACCATGTTTAGCATTCATCCTGACTTTGTAGTTTCCAAGGAAACAGAATCCAGAGTCCACTTCTCAACTCAGTCTTCATGTTCAGTGCTTTACATCAGAGCCTTGCTCTTTTTTTAGCATTATCAAAATTCTGCTCTATTTAAATGCTATGTAAACCCTATCCTTCCCTCAAGTCCTATTTTAAACCCTGTTCCTTCCTTTACTTGGTGAGATGCTCCATGGTTACCCTGGTGTGGCACCTCTCTTGATGTGACAAGTTAATAAGCCTAACTCTGTTGGACTATATACATGGCCTGGATGTTCTTTATCAGATGGGTTCTATCAGTAGTTATTAAAGTCCTTAATTTAAAGATCAGTAGAATGAGTTTCCAAAAGTACTCAGGATCACATAGTAAGTGACAAAACTGGGATTCCAACCCAGGTCTATATGATTTCAAAACCCATGCTTTTAATACTATGTACACAGAGTCAGAGAAGGTTGGAGCTGAAAAGGTAACTCAGGTATGCCAGACTGCTGAATTTAAATGAAGAACTAGGATTAGAATCCAAGTATCCCCACCTTCCAACCCTCATCACGTGGGTAGTTTCATTTTTGTTCAGCTGCCAATCAGCAACTTTTCAGGTTTTTCTTTAGCTTGAACCTTCTGTGGGCCCAGTATGTTCCTGGAGTTTGGGGGATACCTGGAGCCTTCAGTGAGACTCTAACACTGGCAACTTCAGGCAGTACCCAGAACTCCACATATCCCCTGATTATTTCCTCCCTGGATGGATGAGAATACAACCAAATCAAATGAACACATTTAAGTTTTCATAACTGTGAAACACAATGCATCAACTTTCTAGATATAGCTAATAGACTGTACTGTGCTTCATTGCTCAGTCATGTCTGACTCTGCAACTCCATGAACATAGCCCACTAGGCTCCGCTGTTCATGGGGATTCTCCAGGCAAGAATACTGGAGTGGTTACCGTGTCTTCCTCCAGGGAATCTTCCCAACTCAGGAATCAAACCCAGGTCTCCACATTGCAGGCAAATTCTTTAACAACTGAGCTGTCACGGAAGCCCCACTATTTCCCTAAAATGAGTGAATTCTGTGAAAACATCATCCTCTTTTATTCCACTCATCCCAGTATCAGAGTACATGGGTAACTGCCAATGCAGTTACCCTGAGACTCAACCCTGAGTTCATGTCACCCAAGTCCTGCCATTGTGAAGCTGTATAAGGCAGCAACAACCATCAAAATGCAAATATTTACTAATTATGGCCACTTTTAAAATGAAACCCCTCAAATCCTACTAAAATATCCCTTACTCCTTAACGATAGCATCCATCAAGAACAACTGATTTTTAGATTGGCAACTATCAAATGCTATTCAATGCAAATATAAGAGAAGTTAATCAAAATCATGCAAAAGGCATGATTTCATGCAGTAGTGGAAGTGTTATGAGAGAACTGCCCTGATAAAATACATAGGAATTATTAAACAGTAACTGGCAAATTTATATCTTTTAACAATTGAAGAGAGAAATTATGGAATGAGCTCTTTAAAAGACTATGATTTGCATGTCAAAGGAACTAGAGAAGTACTGGAAAAGTAAGGGAATTCCTTGAAGAGTTTTGCAAAAACAAATCTTTTTATGATTGTGCTATGAAACCAAATGATAAGATTTAAAAAAATAATAATCTCATACACACATATTATTCATCTATTCTTATCCATGCTAATATATCCCTCCAATTTTAAGATAATTTATTTTGTGTTTACCTTTCTTTTTCAAGACAAAATTCTAACTAGAACTTTACTTTTAAGTAATTTTAGGACCCATTTAAAATGTATATATTTAAATGTCTGCTTTCTGCTAACAACTATCTGGATGGTAGGAACTCTTCAACCTGTTTTTTTCAGTAAGAAATTTTTGTTTGGGAATCCTCACTCTCCCCTCTCTTTCAGAGCTTGACCTTTTTTTCCTTTCTTGGTTGTACCTCCTTCATTACACAGAGTGTGTCCACAAACATCAAATCTTCACTTAGTTCTATTGTCTCTGGTTGGCATCCGTGGCCAATCTACCAAAGAAGTCTGTAGATCAGCCACTTCTGGTTACCTGGGAGCTTGTTAAAAAATGTAGAACCTCAGGCCCTGCTCTCAGCATCTGAAATAGAATTCATTTACATTTTAACAAGATTCCCCACTCCCCAGTGATTCATATGTACCTTAACATTTAGCCCTGTTCCAGATGATTCCCCAGCACTTTTTCTTCAATACTCTATTTCATGGAGGAGCAAATAGCAACCCACTCCAGTATTCTTGTCTGGAGAATTCCATGAACAGAGGAGCCTGGCAGGCTACAGCTCATAGAGTCACACAGACATAGACATGACTGAAGTGACTTATCACACACACACACCAATAAATTCCTGTTGAATGCATAAGTAACTCACCATGCAATAAACACTGTTCCTCAAAAAATTATAAATGCAAGTTTTATAGAAAATACTAACTTACACATGTATTTTGATAGATATTAATATATTATTGAAAGGTAAACTATATAAGAAAGGACATATTTTACCATGGGCATATTTCTAAATCACTCTTAGAAGAAAAAGCTATTAATGATGTGCACGTGAATGACACATTTTGAAAAGAAGTTATGAACAATCTCCAGCTTTAAGTTCAATAACTTCTTGAAAACTTTATGGACCACAGTAAGAAGTCAAGTATAGCATTAGCATATTTGAATGTTCAGAAAAAGGAACTTTTATTTTGTTTTTCCTTAAATAGCATTGAATGAGTAGAGAGGTAAAACATAAAACTTTCAAATTGGAATTGTAAAATACTAGAATTATCTGTGCTTAAATTTAGCCACACAGCCTCGGGAACACATCAGAAGCACAGGAGAGTGGAAGATGAAAAGAAGGGAGAGAAAAAAGGGAGAAGGGAAAGCAGGGAAGGGGGAGGGGAAAAGAGAACACATTGCAAAGATGATCTGCTTTCAATAATGGCAAAGTCTCAACACTCTTCATGCCATACTGTGTCTTCACACCTTTCAGCAGACACTTGACAAGAAGCCTCTACGCTAGAATTAAACCTTCAGCCATACGCTTTATGACTCAGATTATGTATAAATATTAGAATTCAAACTACTGCTGATTGACGTGTGCAGGTAATTTTAAATACAATTTTTTTGATAATTCAATGTCCTTCAAGAGCTTTGCTATTTCTATTGCATCACCTCCTTCTCAGAGAAAATGCTGTTTTCACAATAATGTTCACTTTTTATAGTCTCTTTTTTCACTCAGCAGCCCTATATTGTTATGGTTTAGGTAAATATAATGGGTTCATTAATTGGAAGATAAGTAAAAATGTAAAGTACTAGCATAAATGGTGCATATTAACAAAGGAAGGGCTGAAGAATATAATTCTCTACTTTTTGAAGCATAAAACAAAATTCCTGTGACTTAAATTTTATTTTGGGGTCCATTGTAAATGACACTGTCCATTTCCTGGAGTGAAAAATTAAGATAATTAAGAGCTAAACTTTTAAAACTAGTTCAAACACTATATTTTTCCCGACCATTTTACTATAAGGTACCATCTCCTTTTCTTTTACTCCTCCAGTACATCTGTAAGATTAGAACTATTTTGTACTCTTGCCTGGAAAATCTCATGGACGGAGGAGCCTGGTAGGCTGCAGTCCATGGGGTCGGTGAGTCGGACACGACTGAGCAACTTCACTTTCACTTTTCACTTTCATGCATTGGAGAAGGAAATGGCAACCCACTCCAGTGTTCTTGCCTGGAGAATCCCGGGGATGGGGGAGCCTGATGGGCTGCCATCTATGGGGTCTAGGGGAGCCTGATGGGCTGCCGTCTATGGGGTGCGCAGAGTCGGACACGACTGAAGCGACTTAGCAGCAGCAGCAGCAACTATTTGTACATATTTGTTTATAATCTGTTATATTCCCAGATTGATAAATTACCCAAAAGATGAAGCTGTACCCAATTAATCTTGCATTTTTCAGCATATTACTCTTTCTGGAACAAGGAATATATTGAATACCTAATAAATGTTCAGTAGATCAGTGTCTTTAAAAGTTAATGACAAGATAATGACATACTTCTGCTTTTTTTTCCTAACAACAATTTATTATCAGAAATTCATTATCAACAATTTATTACCAGAAAATAATGCATAAATAATCTGGGAAATACAGAAAGAATAAAAAATATTAAAAAGCAGAAAAAAGTATTTGATTTCAATAATAAGAGACAACCTCTATCAACACTGTTTTCCTTTTCTTATCCATTGTCAAGTTCATACATATGTCAATGGACCCCTTTTAGATGAGTATTCACAAAGGGAGCTATTTTTAAGTCAAGTTACTCATGCCCTCCTAAAACAGTTTTTACAAGGCCAATAGTTCTTAAATGTGTTGAAACAAAACAGGACAAGGGAATGAGGTAATGAGTTTGTGCAGCCTCATTTATGCGATGGTTATTTTAATGACCTGGCCTTAACTGTTTTTCTGACCGCCTTTCATAGAACTACATAACTCTTATGACACTTTCAGTGACAAAGCTGGCCTGATGTTTCAAGTTTAGATCTTTAGACATTTACATTTAACTATGTTTGTCTGCTGGATCTTTCTTGAAAAATTACAAAACAACCTTGACTACACATACTGAGGAGGGGACAATGCTGACAAATAAGTAGCTAATGCTGCTACCTATAAACTAACTCTCCAGAGCTCCTGCTACTTCTGTGAATTTGCTAAAAAGCAGTCTACAAATGTAATCTTCTCTTATACTCTGAGGTTCGGTGTTATTTACTACTACCAGAATTTTAGTTCCAGCTAAACATTTCAAATGTCAACAGGGGGATATGCTTTAAGAAACAACTTAAACAAGCTTTTAGAAAATTGCACGTCTCAAGATTCAATTTCTTTCATGTTCCACTGGAATAGTCTTCTTTCTGATCACCAGGCAATTTTCCAACCTCTTTTGGGATTTCTCTTCCTAAACAATTTCTTCCAAAAAGTTTTGGCAATAATCTTACACTTCAGTTTGCCCTCATAAGCTGGGTAAGTTAGAAAAATCTGAAAATAGATTCCAAAGAAAATGAAGCAGAGAGTGAACACTTACCTGAGAGTCAGTGTCTCCCTGATGACAGCCTTACTCTGTCACATTCAAAGATGAACTCAATAAGTGAAGACATGTTACTTTTAATCTTTATGTTCAGCTTTAAGTATTTATTTACTGAGATCATGCAGTGACTTCACTGCAGTGCTTCCCCCAAATAATCCCAATTATTTATAAAAGGTAAGGTTTGAAATAAGTAGTTGCTTTAATACTGTTATTGTATGTGTATGTGTGTGTGCATAACACTTAAGAGCATATTTAGAACATGACAGCTGGGATTCAAATACTACACTTGCCCTTAATTAGCTGTGTGACCTCAGCTAGCTTACTTAATCTTTCAGTATCTCAGTTCCTCATCTACAAACTGGTTATAGTAACAATAACAACCTCATAGAGGTCATGTGAAAATTAAATGAATTCATACAAACGAAGTTCTAAGAACAGTGCCAGGCAGACAGGCTTAAATAAGAAGCTCCTCAAAGCTGGCCTATGGATGTATATGTTTTAAATCCTTCCTAGGATATTATGAGCAGTCATTCTCTTTGAATCAATCACATTAGAATCAAGAATATTTTCCACTTTTAAAACTCTTAAATCTAAACCTTTCTATCAACAATTTATACAAATTTTGGTGATCTTCACTTCCTCATTGCTAACAATTTCTGTCTCTAGTCTTTCTTCTATAAATGTGGGGGAAAGATAAACATCTTTTGCACTAGAATAATGATGACAAATAGTGATGACAAATGATAATGATTGTGAACCCCTTGTTTTCCAGGTCTTGTATAAGGGTTATATATGTAGATGATTATTTCATCCCCACAAATTCCTAAGGAATCAGATTCTCTTGTTACCCCCAATTTATACACAGGGTCTGGGCAGTCACACAGCTAGCCATCTAGTCTAGTAGTATCAAAGCAGAAAGTAAGGAAGGGCCTGTGTAACTGCAAACATCAAACCTGAGGTCTTAAATATGGCACTATATCATGGAATGGACTATACAGGAAATTCAGTTTAATTTCTTAATTTCCCAGTAGAACAACCTGGAGCAAGGCAATGAGGAAGATGATGCAAAATTTAAGTCTTTTGCCTTATAGTCTGAGGGGCTCTCTTTGTACCACTTTACACCCTCCTTCCCTCTAGCTCAATCCTGGATTTATATTTTCTCACTTCTTCAATTTTGAGTAGAAAGTCAGAGGGGAAAAAAACATGTTTGCCCTGAATATATTCCTCCCCCACACATCCATTTTTTTCTCCTTTGAAGTAGCAACAACAGCTGCCAACAGAGGATCCCCTGGGCTTACACAGCATCAGTCAGCTTCACAGATGAAGGCAAAGATGAGAAGACAGAAATCCTTCCTTTAGAGAACTTTGCTAATGTTTTTCACTCAATTCATTCTTTCTCAGTGAACACTTTTAAGACAACACTGAAACCTCAAGGCAAGAATGGCAAAGCACTGAATTCCAGGAGCCACAAGTGGTCCCTAATTGATTGCCAAGGGACAAAGGAAAGGAAGTCAAGTGAATGGACACTCAGATCTCCATCTTCTCCAATTCATTTTATTTAAACCTATCCTTTCCATAGCCTATAGTCTCTTCCATCTCCCCCTGTGTTATCAGAGACAAACTTCATTAGCCAAAGGCAAAAGGAAAAGAAGACTGCTTTCATATTTATTTACAGTTTCAGTGACTTGAGGCTTATCAGAAGTCAGAATACAAGTTAGAGACAGTACTTCTTGGTTTACACCAGAAGTGCTTGCATTCTAAATCTCAATTTTGGAAGGAAAAAGCATTCTTAACTTTTAAGATAAACTACCTTTATACTCAGGTATACATTCATTATGCACAGACAAACATACACATGCAAAATGCAATAATATTACTCTGGCTTATTTTGAAAAAAAAAATAGAGGGGTGCTCTATTTCAATTTTTTTTGCATTTAAAAGAGTCTCTTTCTAACATGAGGGAAGTTCAAGGACAAAACAGTAATATATTAATTTGTGCACACATTTACTAGGCATGTACTGCCATGTACTAGGCACTCTCCTAGGCATAGAGAATACCCCAGTGAACAAAATAGGCAACCTTGCTGCTTTCCTGAAGCTTTATTTCTAGGGGAGAAACCAAGTAAAAAACAAGATGAATAATTATATAGGATCTTAACCTGTGGTAAATTCTATGGGAAAAAAAAAAGTGCAAATCAGCAAAGGATAACATGAAATGATTCGATGAAAAGTGTAGCAATTTGAGACAGCATAGTCAGCAAAGATCTTACAAGAAAGTGATCTTTGAATTAAAACAGAAAGGAAGTGAGAAGATATTTGAGAAACTGGAATTCCGCCAAAGAGCAATTCCAAAAGTCCTGAGGTAGAAAATTATCTTGCATCTCTGAAGAATAAGAGTGACTCCATTGAAAAGAATGAAGGGAAGGGTTATAAGAAATGAGAGTAGAGGAGTAAGAGAAAGCAGATTATGCAGACCCTTATGGATCATGCTAAACATTTTTGCTTTAACCAGGGTGAAATAGGAATCTAGTAAATAACTTAAAGCAGAAGAATAACATAATCTGACTTATAACTTAACAGAATCACTTTGATTAGGGAATTACAAAAGGACTGACGTGGTACAAGGTCAATAACTTGTGGCTCTTGTAACAAACGAGATGAAAAGATGATGATGACTTGGAGCAGCCTGGTAACAGAGTCTGATGTGAAATGGTGAATGTTGGGTATATTTTGAAAGCAGAGATGAAAAGATTTGCTGATGAAACTGATAAGATGTGAAAAATAAAATTAAAAGTTAAGGTTGAAATCTAACTTCTCAACTATAAACCGAAAGAAGAATTTAGGAATGATCACATGTATACAATTGTTTGGTTTATTTCTTTTGTTTTGTTCACTAGAGAGCAGGAAGGCATATCAGAAGCTCATTTTTTTTTTAACATGTTCAATTTAAGATGTCTATTAACCATCCAAGTGGAGATGTCAAGTAGATAATTGGATATACAGGTCTGAATTGATAGGAGAGGTTTGTGAGGAAGAAATGAATTTGGGAGTCATTAGCATATAGATGAAGAAGCATCAACAAAAGTGACTGAGAAAGAGCTGTCAGAAAGTAGAAGGAAAACTAGGTGAATGTGGCGTCCTTCAAGCGGTGGGATGCGGTGGGAGGGGGGGACGGAGGCTCAACAGAGGGGATGTATGTATACTTAGAAGCTGATTTGTTGTATAGCAGAAACCAACATTATAAGGCAATTATAATCCAATTAAAAAATATTTCAAGGTGGAGAAAGTAACAGTCTGACGAATGCTGTTCATAGGTCAAGAAAGTTGAGAACTAAGAACTGACTGATGGATCTGGCAATGTGGTATTATCCATAGCCTTGATAAAAGTAGTATCAAGTGGAGCAGAGAAGTATGAACAAAAACTTGCCATTAGTCAAAGTTTTTGTTCACTAGGGAAAGATAACAGAGAAGGCAATGGCACCCCACTCCAGTACTCTGGCCTGGAAAATCCCATGGACAGAGGAGCCTGGTGGGCTGCAGTCTATGGGGTCAAGAAGAGTCGGACACGACTGAGCGACTTCACTTTCACTTTTCACTTTCCTGCATTGGAGAAGGAAATGGCAACCCACTCCAGTGTTCTTGCCAGGAGAATCCCAGAGACGGGGGATCCTGGTGGGCTTCCATCTATGGAGTTGCACAGAGTCAGACACGACTAAAGCAACTTAGCAGCAGCAGCAGCAGGGAAAGATAAATTGAAAATAGTGAATACAGACAACTCTTAAGAAAATATGCTGCACAGGGATAGTGAGTAATAGGGGAAATAAATGAAGAGAAAACAGGATCAGAACGTATGGTTTACTTTGCTATTTTTAAAGAAAAGTATATAGGAAATTATGTATATGTAATTAAATCTAGAGATTGAATTAAAGTCTAAATAAAATTGTTAGTAGTTTTAACACTATATTACAAAATTAACCATTTTTGTTATCTAAGTAGGACACATTATTATATTATTAGGTCATTAAGTTTGCATGGTCTAATGAAATGTAACTCTTTTCTGAAGAGTTGCAGTATGTGGGTACCTCACCATCCAGGAACTCTCTCTACCAAAGACGACTAACATTCAGTGTGTAACAATAAAATCTACTGTCTCCCTAAAGTCATACTTCTACTTGTATTACTACCTTGATGAGCAACATTCACCACCCAAATTCCAAATTCCCAAACCTGGAAATTCCCCCAAGCAACTTCCTTTCCTACACTTCTCACATCTATTTAATCACTAAGTGCTATTAATTTCACCCCAATTCTTTATGAAATCCATTGTTTTGAACTCCACTGACAGTATTCTAAGACATCACTTCCTGCCCAAATTACAAGAATATGCTCCTAAAGTGATGCTCTTATCTCTGATATGCTTTGTTGTTTCTACAACCCCATCTGCCTATCCCAAATCATAAAAATGCCAATGTAATAAACTCAGACACAAAACCGATAACTTCATAGCCCTGCTTAAGACTCCTAAATTACATCCAAGATAATGTCCAAACATCTTTGGTTGACCCTGAAGCCCTGGGAGTTGGTAATTGCTAGTATTTTCAGGCTCATTTCTTGCTACTTCCCCCATCAACATTCACACCATGCTTGTATTACTAGAACTTCTGTAACCACTGGGTTTCTAGTCCTGAACACAGGTTGCTACATCTATATAGAAAAATCAGCTCCCCCCATCTGCAAACAAGAACTCAGCATATAAAATGGAAATTATAATCAATTTAATAGATTGTGAGAGAAATGCAAAGTGTTAAACCTTAACAAATCATAGCTATTTTTATTTCCCATAACTAGCAATTATCATAATTCAAGCTTTTTTCTTTCAGTGTGTGCCTTTTAAATCTGTTTTTCTGAAAACACATTATGGCTTTTTTGTTGTTTATAAACATCATCAAATCATAAAGTTTCACTATTGTTTCTTTTTAGTTCTTCTGTGCAGGTATTTGCATTTCTGGGAAATTATAAGAAGGCTTCCAATTATATTGTATTTTTCTTCATTTCTCTTTAATTTGCAAATAAGAGTACCAATTTCCCCTAACATTCATGCTATTAGTCTTCTAAGGATTCTATTATTTTGTTGACTGATAATTCATTAATAAGTATAATTATCATCCAATATGTTGCATCTTAAATTATCCAGTAATTGCATGTATATTAGTTTTCAATTTTGTAAATTAAGCTCTTGAAAAGACATTCTTCTCTTTTTATTACCAGGTAATTTTTCGAAGAATTAGATTTGTCAATCTACTTTATGTTTTGTTACTGCCATATTGTAATAATAATGTAAAATTTCACGGTCCTTTCCATGAATGCTCTGTTATTTAATATTATGTTTAATACATAAACTATTGTGCTTTTACGTTAAATTTACCATATGATGCAATTTTTGAAAAAGACAAAACTAAGAAGTATTTGATTTTATGGGCACTGTGGTTAAACAATAAGGGCCAGCTGAAATCATCTGGATATATTCTGAAGGAAAAATGTAGCCTGGATTTCAAGGTAATATATGCAAGAAAGATTTGAGGAATCTCAGTACTCACCCCAGTTTAAAGCTGTTTTTAAGGATAAAGACACACACCTCTATAAATATATATATATATATATTTCAATTTTATTAAAGATATTTTCTTTATTTCTTCTGCCAAACTGTTGAAGAAAATATATATGTCTTTCTAGATATAAATAATTCCAGAATTCTCCTAAGGAATCAAAACATTTTTTTTTTTCTTTATAAGATTCCTTTCCATTTAATTTTCATTCAGCCATATTTCTCTTCATGTCTTCTCTCTGCATTTTTGTTTTAAATCACATATATTATATAAGACAGGGGCCCTGATTTATACCATCTGGGACCTGAGATTTGGATGTGGGCAATTTTGTAGTATTTGTAAAAAGAATATATTAAAATTACCCGTAAGCCCAAATTCAATACACAAACTTAGCAACATAACTCTAATAAACAGATCATTGGATTTTAAAGCTAGAAGAGGCCTTGGCGAGCAGAGAATCCAACCTCTACACATTGAAGGAAAACAAAATGAAGCTAAGGAGTTTTAATTCACTGGTCAGTCACTCAACTAACTAAAAGAGAGCAAGGAATAAGACCCTAAGATTCCCTGAAGCCAAGTCCTGTGCTTTTTTAATGTTCTCTCATGATATAGACTTCCAGTATTTGTCTGTCATTTTGCACAAGGTGAAAATAGATTTAAATGAGTTTGCTGTGTGCCTGTGAAGCTGCTAAGCATTCATTCATGAAAGCAAAACTGGGAACCTATGAAATTTCATTATCAGAAGCTTTTTTCCAAGGCTGCCTTTTCTGTCTGTTCACATGTAATATGCCTAGGGCAGTGTCCTCCATAGGCAGTAGCTATTATCTCTGACAATTTTTTAAGAAGCAACAGTGCTAATTTTAGGCTATATTAAAAAAAATTACAATTTCTTACACAGTATCTAATGATCTTGGATATTCTTTGCAGATTTTATTTTTATGTTTTGCCTAAAACCACTTTTTCCATGCTCAGAGAAATCTGTAGACAATAAGTTTGGAGTATGAAACGTGTGCTGTGACAGACCTCAATTAAGAGGTTTTGTTGTTGTTGTTGTTTTTATGAAGAATAAGGAGCAGCTGATTATCCTGACAGAAATCCCAGAGGCAGTGAACTCTTCATGGTAATTGACTACAGTGGAGCAGGAAAAGCTCAAGTTTCCTCCTCCGTTTATCCGTAAGCTCTAAAAATTACCAACCAAGCCCCATCAAGAATATTTTGTCTGATGATCCAGCAAAGTATGCAGTAAAGGAGGAAAAGGAAGAACAGGGCACTTCCCGAGAGGGTGGGGGAAAGAGGTTCTGTGAGTTTCCCGCGTGATTAGAGCTGGGGAAGTTGATCTCTTTTCATGCCGTGGATGTGGCTGCTGCAGTCACGCCTCCCGCTGCCAGCCCAGCACCAGGATCTTAATCAGTCACTATGAAAACTCATTAGCTCCACAGCAATGAGCCTTCCACTGCTGAAGCTTGGCGCTGTGCTTAGTACCATGGCAATGATCTCAAACTGGATGTCCCAAACTCTCCCATCTTTGGTAGGACTGAACACCACGAGGCTATCAACGCCAGATACCTTAGTAAGTCACTCCGGTGGGTTTGGCTGTCTTGGGAAGTAAGTGCATTAAAACAGTGGGCTTTTTTTTTTTTTTTTTTTTTGTAATAAACTGCAAAGGCTGAGATTTTGCTTCTCTATTCATAGGTCGACTTGAACGATACAGTATTTATGTGGTAACTATATTCATAGCTATTCTTTTATGAACACTTTAAAGTTACATCAAAGAATAAATGAACTGCCTGAGAAATTAACTGTGACAGGAAATAACTAGATTCATTAAATTCTTAATGAAAAGCTTTAATTTATATTATTCTGAGGTTTTGAAAGATTCTTTTTAAAGTATGTTTTGTTTCTTATGATTTCACATCTTTTAACATATGTAAAATCCTCATAATTTGTCCTACAGATTATGCTACAGAGTATATTCTAGCTAATCTAGTTTTACTATAACAGGCTCTTCTTCAGAATTCAATTCCTATGACTGAAATGTATTCAGTCAGAGAAAACAATCTCTATTAAATATAAATGAATAATAACAATAAATAAAAAGCTCAACAATTTAAAGCCTGACCAAAAAAAACCTTTTTTTTTTTTTTTGAGCTAACAATCATGAATAACAGAAAACTTACTTGATAAAATCATCTCCCTGTATTGTTTCATAAAGATTTCTCCTGTCACAAGTTTAACTCCTGTACTTCTATAGTTTTGGCTCATTAATGTTTTTTTAACCCTTCCCACATTATAACAAATGTCTTTTATCATAGTTTATGAAACATAATTAGTTAGCAATACCCTAAAATGTTTCAAATAAAAACTATTTTGTCAAATAGAGGGTTACAAATTAAAATAGAAGGAATATCCTAGAAAAACAATTTCTGTGTTAGCAAATAAAAATTACAGAAATCATTAGTATTTGGAGTCCTGGAGTCCTTTACTTTTTTTAAATCTGTTTTTATCATTGGACTGCTCAAACAGAAGTCAGATACTTAAAAAAAAAAAAGCAATTCACCTTCAAGAACTGTTTTCAGTTACTACTAATAATTACTCCATCAATCAATGTATAATTAACTGAGTAGAGTAGATCAAACTAATTGCATAACTTGCCAGCTACACCCAGTGCTCAGGGCACCAGAGAGCACATGTGGGGCACATCGTGACCTGCTTTCACATTTTAACTCCCCTCCAGTCACTGCTGCCACCTCCGTGTTTCCATGATTGAGGATGCCCTCCTTCCCTGTATGATGTGTGTGGCAGGAAGGATGTAAAAGGGATTATTCATAGTTATAAAAAAAGCATATATCACAAGCTTATTGATGTGGCAGCAATAAGCAATGACAAAACAAAGAAATGTAAACTATTTAATATTTACCAAACCAAGTATCTTCAATGTTCAAGTACCTGGTGATTTTTAACTACTTAGTTTTTGAATTAACTCTTTCAGGAAATGAACCATTTAAGCAATTCATGAATAAATTATATTTCAAATATAGTACCTTGGTTCTGTTATATATATATTTTTTTGCATCTATAGATATTGGTTTGGTTATCTTCTATTCGTTGTTGATGGAAGAGAATCAACTTTCCAAAATCATAAACGATTCTTTTAGGATTTCTTACTCTTTTATAAGTTTAAAGTAAATTCATTCCTTTACTTTCTGATTAGCAATCTTGGTTGAAAAATATAAAATATTGGTATGGCCTACAAATGTTTTGACACAACTTAATCTTGCTTTGAGTGACAAAAAACAAACTAGAATTCAGAGAAGTTTACACTATGGTCGGAGAAGGCAATGGCACCCCACTCCAGTACTCTTGCCTGGAAAATCCCATGGACCGAGGAGCCTGGTCGGCTGCAGTCCATGGGGTCGCTAAGAGTTGGACACGACTGAGCGACTTCCCGTTCACTTTTCATTTCCATGCATTGGAGAAGGAAATGGCAACCCACTCCAGTGTTCTTGCCTGGAGAATCCCAGGGATGGGGGAGCCTGATGGGCTTCCATCTATGGGGTCACACAGAGTCGGACACGACTAAAGTGACTTAGCAGTAGCAGTACACTATGGTATTCACTGCTGCTGCTAAGTCACTTATACTTCAGTCGTGTCTGACTCTGTAAGATCCCAGAGACGGCAGCCCACCAGGCTCCCCCGTCCCTGGGATTCTCCAGGTGAGAACACTGGAGTGGGTTGCCATTTCCTCCTCCAATGCATAAAAGTGAAAAGTGAAAGTGAAATCCCTCAGTCGTGTCCGACTCCTAGCAACCCCAGGGACTGCAGCCTTCCAGCCTCCTCCGTCCATGGGATTTGCCAGGCAAGAGTGGGTTGCCATTGCCTTCTCCATGGTATTCACTAGAATGAGAAATCAGGATGCAAAAGTGTATGAAAGTGAGTGTGTATGTGTTTCTATGTGCAGTTTGCCACAGAAGTGGCAAACTTTATAGAAGTACTTTCTCCATCTTAACTATACAAGATAATTGCTCATATCCTAGGATTCCTATGGTGAAAAACGAATGAATATATATTCCCTAGATTAAGATCATTAAATGTTAACACTGGAAAAGATCTTAGAAACTATCCAGGCCAGTTATTTTTGCACTACTTTTGGCAGTGGTGCCTCTTTTTTTTTTTTTAATTAAAACTTATGTAATACATGCAGAATAAATATTTGTTGAATGAATCTTGAAGTGGAAATCTAATATATAAAACAGGTTATGGGTCAAAAAATAAATGATGGGGGGGAGGCCTTACTGGGCCTCTACCATCTGTTTCCTCCCCACATAATCAACCCCCTTCCCTGATCAAAATACCTCCACGGGAATCTTAAAACTCTCAGGAGCTTAGCTGGAAATATGACTGATCTAATCCAACCTCCTTATTCTGCAAGTGGAAAGACTGACTTGCAGTCTAAATGTGTATGTAACTAAAAAGAGTTCCCATCTCTGGTTAATGGCAGAACCAAGGGTGGAAGCAAGCCACCTGACTGCAGTCCTGGCCAGGGAAGTCATCTCACACACCTTTGCTCTCCCTACTCCTCCTGGACCCTGGTGCCACATGAGATTCTCTCTACCCAGTAGACAATTCCCTTTCTAGCAAGCAGAGCTATGATGTCCAGCCCTTCTCAAACTCTGTCTATATTCATTTTAGGCAGTACAAATGGTATAAGCCTGAAACATCCCCCAAAATGAATGAATGAATAAATAAATAAATAAATAAATGATGTTCAGTTACTCAGTCATGTCCAATTCTGTGCGACCCCATGATCCCAGCACACCTGGCTTCCTTGTCCTTCTCTATTACCTGGAGTTTGCTCAAACTCTTATCCACTGAGTTGGTGATACCAGCTCAAATAAATAAATAGTGTAGGTCTTAAAATATGTTTATGAGAGTCTGTGGGATGCACAGATGGCAAAAAATGCAGATTTACACAAATATGGATATGGTCTTTCTTTAAAATGGTAGTTTCAAAAGACCTTAATAAACAAAAATAAGATACAAAGAGTTTTAATTATTAAAAGCAATTAAGCCTTTTTATGGCATGTACCTCTGAAAAAGGTAGAGTACATTTGATTGCTCAAAAGCTTAAACAGGTTTTTAAATTTCCAAGATATTTTTGTTAGTAAGTAAGTTAAACATAGCTCCTTATTAGGGGAAAAAGCTCTCTGTTTCTCTTAGAATCTTGAAACATGCCTTTATCCTTCCCTTTGGCCCTGTTTTCTTTTCCTTCTAATTGTTCCAGCCTTTGGAGGAGCTGTTGTCTGCAAAGGCAAAGCGTTGGCTCTAAAAAGCTCAGGCTCCCTCTGGCACATCTCTCTGATGCAGAGTAACTTCCCCCTGAGGCTGAGCTTCTGAGAAATCCCCCATGCTGTGGATTCCACACCAGGAAGAACCTGGTAAAGAGCAATTAGATAAGCACAGGACATTCGGCTCACACCAGCTGTTCTCAGCCAGCCCCACTGCTGTGGTAGGAAGAGGCCTCGAGGGGACCTTGGGCATAAGTGATTTGTTTTGCTATATCTTCAAATAGCTTCTCCTCACAAATAGCTACTTCAGTGAGTCAGTCACTTTTAAGTTCTGGAAAATGAGTAGACTACCTAACACAAACTCTCAAAACTTTCCAACTTTCTTAACTCACCAATTTTATTTTCAGTTCTGGAGGAAAATATCTGACTTCTCTGTTTTGTGTCACTATTTTACTCCCCCAAATCCTTAGGCAATGTCCATTTTGTGAAAGACCAACTAAACACATTAAGGAGATGGATGAGAGAACAGAATGGTAAATCTTGAAAGACAGAGAATGTGATAATTGCCTTTGTAGAGTAGTATTGTGAAGTGGATAAGAGAGTAGATTTATTCCTGTTTAAGTATTTAAAGAAGTAGGGCCAAAGAGGAAAATTACAAAGGATCCAGTCCTTCAGGTTCCCACCAATGAAATGGGCTGCCTGTGAAAAACTGGAATTCCTATCGTGCAGAGTTTGAGTGGAAACACAATCAGACTACACAGGAGCGCCACTGAGTGGAAAGATTGTCCCAGGTACGACTTCTAAGTCTTTCCCAACTCTGTCATTGTGATTTCCAGAATAGGAGCAGGAATGATCAACCAACCGAACTTTGATGATGCCTTCAGTCTTTTAACTGTTTGTTCTGTATTTATCGTTGTTTTTCGTAGAGCTCTGAGGTTGTCTTCAGTGAAGAACATACATTTCTTATTCCAACTAGTCTCATAAGAAATGGGAAGAGAACTGCAATGCAGTGACATCTTTATTAACACATCTTCCATAACACAGCTTCTTTTAGCGTGGTCTGTCAGCATCTCTGTAATTTCTGTCCTCACATTTCTTTGCTCCCCACAACTAAAGCCATTAGCATGCTAAACCACATTTCATTACCCAAAACCAAACGTATCCTCAGACAGGAAATTTACAAGGAGTTTTATCAGGTGTCTCCTCTACTGCATCAGGTATCTCCTACTGTAAATCAAACAAGTATTAGTAAGCAGATTTTTTTCCCACTTTATTTTCCCCTGCCTGTATACCACTTTTAGTAGCTAAAGCCCTTATTCGTTTTGTCTCAGTCTGTATTTTTAAGAAATGCCCAGACACTCAGCATAAAACATAAGACCTAGCAATGTGCAACTAGTTGATTCTATCCTCTTCAAAGGATAAGAATTCTGTGCCTTCACCTGCCCCTGCACTTGTATCCTGTCAAGACTACTGCTAACCACTCCTGTACAGTTCCAATTGCTGCCTGTTTCCACAATTTGGATAATACCCTCCACCTGCCTGGGTACATATCCTCTACAGACAGTTTTTTCAGCTGTTGGTGAATGGACAAAGGCACTTATCTGCAGGGCATAAACATAAATAGCTCTGGGCTGAAAACTGGAGGAAAACTGGTATAAGTCCCATATATGCCACTTACTAAAGGGTGACTTGGAAAAAATTGCTTAAGTTCTTTGAATTTCAGTTTCCTCATAAATAAGATGATGCCTATTCCTAAGGATAGGTAGTTCAAAAGAACTGAAACAAATACAAGAGAAGGGATCTTATAAAAAGAAAAATATGCTGAAATATACAATATTTTTACTTTTACCCCAGTCTTCAGAATATTTCTTTTCTGTTACAAAGCCCTTGAAGTTCTGAGAGCTTCTCATGCAGTAATAGCTGTATATTTATAAAGCATAGGTTTGTAACTAAATTATAAACAAAAAACCCCAACTTGAAATCCGATTGTTAAAATTATCATTTTAATTCTCCTCTTTAGAGCATTCTTAAATATTTCATGAGTTTTGTAATATTAAAAACTGCTAAATAGTTCATTTAGTTCTTCTAATTAACACAAAAGGTTCAAAGAGAACTGCATTAGAAATCACTGTGTATAGCAATGCTTTGGGTAGTAATAAACCCCTGCACCCTCCAGGTCCAAGCAGTCAGCTCGTTGGTTCAGAAAATGCTATCAGGATCATCTTCACCATTCAAGAAAGGGAATTTCAGACAACTGGTGGTGCAGTGTGGTGGTTAAACTTTCAAACTCTGATACCAGACTGTGCAAGTATGCAAATCCAAGCTCTACTGATTACCACCCTCATGACCTTGAGCAAGTTTCTTACTGTCTCAAAGTCGCAGTTTCCTCACCTATAAAATGGGCAGAATGATACCATCTGGTCTATAAAGTTACTGTGATATTCAAAGGCAGTAATGCATGTGAACTGCCAACTAAAGACTAGGAGCTCCATAAATGTTTGCTATTACTATTACATGAGTTTCATGTTGACACTTGAGGAATCCTTTTTTTTTTTTAAGTTAAAATGGGAGCAGGTCTTTTCTCATTGGTATCCAAAACCCATCTAAATATAACTCTCTACCTGAGGTCTTAGTTGGTTTTATTTTTACCCTCTTTTGACTGCCAGTATGGGTGCCACAAATGAGAACACTAGAGCTACTCACAAGCTTCCTTCATTCATCACTAAACCTGACACAGAAATCTCTATCAAGCCCACACAAATGTCAAGCCCTCATCTTTTATACTAGCTTTTTTCTCTTTTAAGTTACCTTTTCTTGCCAAAGAGGTAAGCTGCCAAAGTTGAGGACATTCAAACTAATTCTGTATAGATAAGGCCAGGGTTCTTTTCAATAATACTTAGAAGAAGACAGTTGAACATACAAACAAAACCAGAGTCTATTCTTATTAAGCTGACACTTCAGGAAGAATGATAAATGAACAGCAAATTCTATTCCCCTTTTCTGCTTCCCTCATTCCAGAGAGCAACTGACACCTTGCCCAGATGTGATAAGCTCCTCACTAGTTAGCCAAACACCTGGCAAGCAAACATCAGTATTAATGCTGCCAGGTTTAATAATCAGTATTTGCACTGCTGTTAAAGATATTTTAGTATTATAATTGTGTGGCCCCTTCTCCTTTATACAAAAGCTAAACACATTCTAGTGAGAAGCCTTAGTTTTCTGACACATTTGAGATTTGTGTCCAATGTCAAGAGCAGCTTAATTGAAACTATAGGACCTATGTCAAGATATATTTGTTCTATACAGTCACTCAGCTTAAACCTTTAATTATATCATTAAAAGTACTCTGCTAAGCTTTATTTATCCCCATTCTATAGAAAATCTCTTTGCATTTTTCTTCTTTAATTAAAAAAAGACTATCTTTAAGATCCTATCTATTCTAGTCATATACAATTCTAAGTACATTTTTCTATCCTAATCAGTAGTCAAGCATAAATGCTAGAAAGAAGGAGTAAGGAGAATGGAAAAAAAAAAGAAATGGTAATGAATCCAACACCCCAGAAATAAATGGCAGCACAGGATACTTCTATGAATTATCTGAAAAAGGAGATTAAAAGGTAGGTTTGGTATCAGTTGCTTTTCATTACAGACCAAGGACAAGGACTATGACATCTGAGTTTCATAAGTTGAAAATTTATAGCCTCTGCATGATTGGTGTTGGGTGAC
>SJXQ01008005.1:0-63844 GCA_006408695.1 Aepyceros melampus | reverse complement strand
ATCTGTGTGTTGGTTGATGGTATGTGATGAGCTGTGGCCTGGGAGAGAATAGGAGAATATATCTGTTCTGTAAATTCCAACACAGTAGATTCCACAGCAGCTCTGTGTAGAGAGTTCAGCCTGGCTGAGTTTGCTTAAGAATCTGCTTCCTACCAAGTAAAGTGCTTCAGTATACATTTAGGCAAACACACCAGCACAGTTACACCAAACATTATGCAAAAGAGTTCTCTGCTGGTCACCATTCACCTCTTGTTTCTAACCCCACCTCAGTCCTTCTCTCATCCTCCCTTATTCTAGTCTCTTCAGCCTGAATCTTTAAATACCTTCTTTTATAGACAAAATGTACCTTTCTTTTCTGATCATTTAAGAAATACCTCCTTTTATGTTGATTGCCTCGAAAACATAGAGGAGAAGGCAGAGAAAGGCCAGAGAATTTCAAATCCCAATTGCAGAAGTTAGTCAGAGCTTAGCCAGAAAGAGGCCCACCAATTTATCCAGTATTTTCACAGGAAAAAGAAACTCAGATGCAAACCGGATAGTCTGTCTATGTAACATCTGTTATGTAGTTTTTTCAGTATCCATATGATTGACCTTTAAGAATAATTATCTAGATGTTCAGCATCATATTACTATGGCCATAACATTGGAATTAACAGCAAGACAATTTGTCTATACAGTCTAATAAGGGAGCCACTGTGGCTCCTGGAATGTGACTAGTCCAAATGGAGGTATGCCATGAGAGTAAAATGCACATTCAATTTCAAACAGTGTACAAAAAAGGAGGAAAAACAATGTAAAATATCTCATGAATAATTTTATATTGATTATACATGTTGAAACAATAATATTTGCATATATCAGGTTAAATAAAATACAGTATTAAATTAATTTCACCTAAATATCCTTTTATTCTTTTAAACCTGCCCACTAGAAAGTTTAAAATTATCCATGTGGCTTTCAATCTATTGAACAGTACCACTCTTGCTTCATACAAAACTCTACTACATATGAGCTGTGCTTTTTTAGGCAGGTTAACTAACTTTCTCTTCTGTGAAATGGGAATAACTATTATTCCTGATTCTTGGCATCCTTGATTGTATCCTTCCATTAGCAAGTCAATGCATGTGAGCTGTCCCTTGGAATAGGGTCTAATCTTGAGCAGGCAGCATTCTTCAGCCTCAGCAAACCCCAAAGAGGACTCAGTTGAGGGTCAAGCCACTGATACCCTCAGCAGTTGGAGGAATGAAAGAGTGCCTCTCTGAACACTGCATGAGGCAACTACAATTTCTGATTGCATAATGCAGAATCTGTGCTCAAAGCACAGCTCTTCTGAAAAATAACTAGGCAGAAATGAGTTACTTATTTTTGTACCTGATAGAATGTAATTAATATAGTAGACAGGAAATAGCCAATATATCCCATAGTTGGATATAGACTAATTATTTAAACAAGATATAAGAAAGATAGATAATACTACTTGGAGAAGGAAATGGCAACCCACTCTAGTACTCTTGCCTGGAGAATCCCATGGACGGAGGAGCCTGGTGGGCTACAGTCCATGGGGTCGCAAAGAGTCGGACACGACTGAGACACTTCACTTCACTTAGTTCAGTTGAGTTCAGTTCAGTGGCTCAGTCATATCCAACTCTCTGCGACCCCATGAATCGAAGCACGCCAGGCCTCCCTGTCCATCGCCAACTCCGGGAGTTCACTCAGATTCACATCCATCGAGTCAGTGATGCCATCCAGCCATCTCATCCTCTGTCGTCCCCTTCTTCTCCTGCCCCCAATCCCTCCCAGCATCCGTCTTTTCCAATGAGTCAACTCTTCGCATGAGGTGGCCAAAGTATTGGAGTTTCAGCTTTAGCATCATTCCTTCCAAAGAAATCCCAGGGTTGATCCCCTTCAGAATGGACTAGTTGGATCTCCTTGCAGTCCAAGGGACTCTCAAGAGTCTTCTCCAACACCACAGTTCAAAAGCATCAATTCTTCGGCACTCAGCCTTCTTCACAGTCCAACTCTCACATCCATACATGACCACAGGAAAAACCATAGCCTTGACTAGATGGACCTTAGTCGGCAAAGTAATGTCTCTGCTTTTCAATATACTGTCTAAGTTGCTAGACAATGAATATTAACTGCCTAGTGAATAGTTCAGACAATCCTTCAGAAGAGGCTGAAACCATGTCTCAGTCTCAGCTGCTCAGTTGTGTCCAACTCTTTGAGACCCCCAAGAACTATAGCCTGCCAGGGTCCTCTGTCCATGGGATTTTTCTGGCAAGAATACTGGAGTAACTGAGACACTTCACTTCACTTAGTTCAGTTGAGTTCAGTTCAGTGGCTCAGTCATATCCAACTCTCTGCGACCCCATGAATCGAAGCACGCCAGGCCTCCCTGTCCATCGCCAACTCCGGGAGTTCACTCAGATTCACATCCATCGAGTCAGTGATGCCATCCACCATCTCATCCTCTGTCGTCCCCTTCTTCTCCTGCCCCCAATCCCTCCCAGCATCCGTCTTTTCCAATGAGTCAACTCTTCGCATGAGGTGGCCAAAGTATTGGAGTTTCAGCTTTAGCATCATTCCTTCCAAAGAAATCCCAGGGTTGATCCCCTTCAGAATGGACTAGTTGGATCTCCTTGCAGTCCAAGGGACTCTCAAGAGTCTTCTCCAACACCACAGTTCAAAAGCATCAATTCTTCGGCACTCAGCCTTCTTCACAGTCCAACTCTCACATCCATACATGACCACAGGAAAAACCATAGCCTTGACTAGATGGACCTTAGTCGGCAAAGTAATGTCTCTGCTTTTCAATATACTGTCTAAGTTGCTAGACAATGAATATTAACTGCCTAGTGAATAGTTCAGACAATCCTTCAGAAGAGGCTGAAACCATGTCTCAGTCTCAGCTGCTCAGTTGTGTCCAACTCTTTGAGACCCCCAAGAACTATAGCCTGCCAGGGTCCTCTGTCCATGGGATTTTTCTGGCAAGAATACTGGAGTGGATTGCTATTTCCTCCTCCAGAGGATATTCCTGACTGAGGGACTGAACCCATGTGTCCCACGTCTGTTGCACTGCAGGTGGATTCTTTACCACTAAGCCACCAGGGAAACCATAAAGTGAAACTGAAAGTCGCTCAGTCATGTCCAACTCTTTGCCACCCCGTGGACTAGACAGTCCATAGAATTTTCCAGGCAAGAATACTAGTGTGTGCAGCCATTTCCTTCTCCAGAGGATCTTCCCAACCCAAGGATTGAACCCAGGTCTCCTGCATTGCAGGCAGATTCTTTACCAGCTGAGCCACCAGGGAATCCCAAGAGGAAACCATAAGGGCTGAATAACTGAACGTTTATTAGGGAGGTATTTCAAATAGGAGAACAAAATGAGTAATACACAAAGGTGTGAATCTAGGTGGGCATGCTTTCAGGACACACCAAGACCAATTGGATGGAAAAAAGTTTCTTACAGGAAGATACAGGGGTAAAACTAGAAACACAAATAGGAGGCAGACCGCAGTAGAACAGAAACATCATTTTGAGATAAGCTTCTAGGGAGGCAGGTGATAAGTGCATAAAAGTAATCTGGGAAGATCCATATTGCCAGAATAACTTGACCTCTGCCAAAATACTGTCTTTAACTCCTCTGAGACTCTATATCCTTTGCGAAACAATGTTGGTCTAATTACTTTTACCCTATATTCTCATGTGATACCTTTCCAGCTTCATTAATAATTGACCCTTCAATACATAGGAAGCTCTCTGGGAGAGAATTTTACTTCAGAACACATGAACAGTAATCAGAAAAAATATATATATACTACTAATTACCATTTGTGTTGAAAAAGACAAACTAACAGATCTTATGCAGAAAGACTGGTGATATGTGACTAAGTATTTATCAGATACTTCTAAAGTTTCATCAAAATGTCCAAATATGACAGAAAGCATTAGGGAGTGGTGCAGGATAAATAATCAATAATACACAATCAAAATCAAAAATATGGAACCAAAAGAAATAGGTAGTCTCCTTCTGTCCATTGAAAAGGAAGTTGTAAGTGAATGAACTTGTGCTGCCTACTTGAATTGTTCAATCTCATTTTTAACTTTAGAGAAAAGCTATAAAAATAAAAAGATACTTTGCTTAAAATTATAAAAATTAATGCTTTCTTTAACTCTCTGTGTGTTTTGTATGTTTGCTGTTGCTTTCCTCAGACTCAGATTAGTCCCAAAGAAGGGTGGCAGGTATATAGCTCAGCACAGGATCCTGATGGACGATGCATTTGCACAGTGGTTGCTCCAGAACAAAACCTGTGTTCCCGGGATGCCAAAAGCAGGCAGCTTCGCCAGCTGCTGGAAAAGGTAGGTGTCCTCTGTCCCCTGTGAATATTCTTACTGAAATCTACCATTCTTTGTAAAGGAAATATGAGAAAACAGGTTAGCATAAGGAGGGGTCTTCTAATTTTTTCCCCCTTCTCAAATAAACGTTTTCCTCCCCTTGAAAGCGTACCTCAAGATTCCTGGTCTACTGTTCTATTTATGACTTTTACTATTTGCTATCTTGCTCTAATATAACTTCCACTATATTTCTAAATATCCATTTGATCTCCCTTTAAGAAAAAAAATAGTATGAAGCTTTATTCCTATGTCAGAAATTTAGCCTCAACTCTCAAGATCACACTAAACTCTTTGAGCTCATACTTTTGGATCTCATTAGCAACCTTGCAAGGGAAGTAAAAATAATGGCATACAATATGCGAGCTATCTGGACAGATAATGAATAATTCTAAGTATTTATCATCATCCTCTAAGTCATTCCTTTGAACATTAAGTTCTTCAATTTCATTCAAGAGCATTCTCTCCATATAATTTACTTAAGCTGGATCCATAACAATCAAATGCAGAATGCCCTTGATTTATTCTCTTTCACAGATGAAAGTCGTCTCATGAAAAGTTATTTATGTTTAGTTTAGGGACAAAACAACAACAACAACAACAACAACAACAATGAATGGTTCTTTCCATTTTTCTCATTCAGACTTTCACTGTGTCAGTCCCTGAATATAGTTGGACAGCTGGAGTAGCCAGACTCATGGAAGGATGACAACATACTTGAATTTTAAATACCCTAGGGGATAATAAGATAAATTAGGTAGTATGTGTTTTCAGAGGATATCATGCTCAACAATTCACTCTGTGTAACATCATTTCCATGATCATCTACACAATTATGGCACAAAATAGGAAGCTTTAACAGAAAATAGAGAAACTAGAAAAATGAAAGCACTGAATCTGTTAATACAGACATTCTTATTTTATGGAATTTAAGCTACAGTAACTCTCTTCCACTGCCACATAAATAAAATAACTTTCCTCAGTGTACACTATTTAAAAGTGTTTTGATGCCCTAAGATTTTAAGAAGATTTTTTTCTCATATTTTCATACAGAGATTAGTCTTTCTGATGTCCTTATCCTTGGAGTTATCATCATCTATTTGCACTCTTTCCTTAAGACTCTTTTTAAACAAATCCAGTCTTCCCTGTTCCTTCAAAATTTGTCTCCCAGACAAGAGCAAATTTAATTGTCATTCAAGTTAATGACCCCAGCTATCAACTGTTAGAAATCATGACATATGAACTATGGTTATTCTTGTGTATTATTTTCCAATCTAGATTTTCATTATATCTATGAAAAAATTGAAACATATAGTTTAGTATTGTTTGGTTACTAAGGAAATTAATTAGGCTTGTAAAAAGATTTAATCTTTTAAGTCCAATTTTGCTTTTCTATTAGTTTGTATTTCTTCTCAGATTACTTTCTACTCCAATCTTCTTTTTCACACACAAAAAATATCTTCTTTCTACAAGTTTGATGAGAAAAATTTTCTTAGACATGATTGTCTTATTTGTTTTACTATTTTAAATATATTATTGCATATATACATCTGAAAATAGACATTTCCTCAAAAATCAGTTGAAAAATTCAAATAAACTGGGAAAGTCAGGAAGTAGATAATACCCTCTACATGTCCAGAGTGAAATGTATTCCAGAGCTATGATAAAACCTTAAATTTGTGAAGGACAAATGAGGCAAGAAGAGTACAGCTAAAGGTAACTGACTGAAAGCAATCACTGAAATGTATATGACCACACCATTCAATAGGCAATCTGTTTAGTTTTAAAGAAATTGTAGAAAATGACATCTTTAAAGATTCATCAATACCTAAATGACAAAAGACAAAATTTATTAACAGTATCAAGGTCACCCCAAGTTAGGTTTATCAAATTCACCATTTGGTAGTTTTATGGCAACAGAACAGTAAATTGTGTGCACTATACACAGTGACCTGAAGAATGTAAATATCACTGGTTTGCTGCACTGACCCAGAGAAAGTGTATCTGAAATCAGCATTTTCTGTTTAGACTGAGCCAGTCCCTTGCTGACGTCTCTGAAAACGTGAAAGGGTCAGTGGCTCAGTCAGTTCTTTGTGACACTTTGCGTTCCCGAGGACTATAGCCCACCAGGCTCCTCTGTCCATGGGATTCTCCAGCAAGAATACTAGAGTGTTGCCATTTCTTTCTCCAGGGGATCTTCCTATCCCAGGGATCAAAACTGGGTCTCCTGCATTGCAGGCAAATTCTTTACCATCTGAGCCACCAGGGAAGCCCCTGCTGACTTCATAGTTTTATAAATATCCAAGGTACTAGACAGCAAATAGAAGCATGACCATTAAGCAGCCCATTTCATTATTAACCAAAGGATTGATTTAATCATATAAAGGAATACTCATAATAAGAATAATATTAATAACAATAGTTCCCATCTATTATATTTGTATCTGCTCCATTCCAATTTCATAGCAGACAAATGTCTTTCTAAGTTTACACAAAAGGAAAATGGTGCTTTTTGAGGCTAAAAACCTTATCACTGTCAGTCAGTCAGTAGACTGTGAATCCATACCAGATCAACTTTGCATTTTCTAACACCATGCCGGTGTCATTCAAAATGCCACTGGTGGCACCCACAATTATTTAATACAAGCTCTGTAAAATATTTTAAACAAGTACATTTATACTTCTAAATATTAGAAAGATTATAATTGGTTTTACAATACATCAGGCCTTAGAGTGTCCCAGCTAAAATCTTTTACCTAAAAAAAGTTTGTCTGTCAGCTATTTAGCTTCTCTGTACATACCTCCATTGTCTAGGTCAATATTGCCTAAAATGTGATTTTTGCAACAGGATGCTGGTGACATCCTTCTAATAAAATAATTTTAAACAACAGTACATGATACATCACTCTTGAAGATTTCCATCACAGAGTTTAATACTAAAGGTTCCATGGAGAACTACAATAGTGAAATCCCTATTTAGTTGTATTAACCCCAATGCTATCCAAGCATATTGAACTGTAGGGCTTTATTATTAATTTTTTAAGTAGGCTCTGCACTACTCATGGCCTCTCTGGTGGCTCAGACAGTAAAGAATCTGCTTGCAAAGCGGAAGACCCAGCTTTGATTCCTGGATCAGGAAAATCCCCTGGAGAAGGGAATGGCAACCCATTCCAGTATCTTGCCTGGAGAATTCCATGTACAGAGGAACCTGGCCAGCTACATGGGGTCTGCAAAGAGCTGGATGCTAATTATAACTGGGGATGAAAATCTAAGTTAATTTGTGTTTAAGTTTAGAAAGGACTCAGACATTTCATTTATCCTAATTAACAGGATAAATAAAGAATTAAAAAAAAAAAACTATGAATGAAAGGGGACAATAAGCTTGCCACACTGTGGAGAGAGATATGAGTAGGCAGCTGAACGGCAGAACATCAGTGGTAAGCAGACTAACAGAGGAGGAAGTCTCCTTCCCACAAGTGTAATGCTGAGGGTCCAGTCTCGAGTCTCAGCAAGAAACTGATTCTCAGTGGGTCTCCATGACCAGTGGGAAAGTAAACAGTCTGAGGTACAGCCATCAGGAAAAGCACAAGGCAGCCCAGAACCATCCTTCCAAACTATTCCATCTCTTGTCACACCTCAAAGGTAGCTCTTATAATTATACATGATTATTCAATATTGAAGGTCACTGAGAGCAAAAATTCTCTCAGTACATTTTCCCATAACACGAATAAAGTTGAAAATTAACTTCATAGGGTAACTTAGAGGCAAAATAAAAGAGAGGGTGTTTTAACTATCCAGAATATCTCACTTGTCTATCAATTTCTAACTCTATGTGCTGTGCGTACTTAGTCAGGTCTGACTCTTTCGGGCCCCATGGTCTATAGCCCACCAGACTTCTCTGTCCACAGGGATTCTCCAGAAAGGAATACTGGAGTGGGTTGCCATGCCCTCCTCCAGGGGATCTTCCTTAACTCTATGGACTCTGCCAAAGTACACAGAAATCCTGGGAGAATATTGGCCATTCTAATGATGACTGTCTTCATAGGCAAATACCGCATTTAAATGTGTAGCATGTTTCTTTAACACATATGGTTTTTCTTCTTTCATACTTAACCATAAGAGAGATGAAAATTACTTTTAAAGCACTGCATTCATCTAAGATGCAGTCACCAGGCTTTCAATGTTGCCTCAGTAATTTTTGCTGAATCAAAGATTTTTTTAAACAAAGCTTTCTGAATGTAGGAATGATAGTAAATTAAGAAATATTTCACAGCCATGTAATACTATAGCCTAACCACTGACAGGAGAAACTTTTCTTAAAATATTAACTTGTTACCTTTTACTGCTACTGAAAGCCAAAGATAATTTTCAGTTGAGTTCAGTTGCTCAGTCATGTCCAACTTTGCGACACCATGGACAGCAGCATGCCAGGCTTCCCTATCCATCACCAACACCCAGAGTTTACTCACACTCGTGCCCATTGAGTCAGTGATGCCATCCAACCACCACATGGCCTAAGTCTCCTTCTCCTCCCATCTTCAATCTTCTCCAGCATCAGGGACATTTCAAATGAGTTACCTCTTCGCATCAGGTGGCCAAAGTATTGGAGTTTCAACTTAAACATCAGTCCTTCCCATAAACACTCAGGACTGATCTCCTTTAGGATGGACTGGTTGGATCTCCTTGCAGTCCAGTTCAGTTCAGTCCAGTCACTTAGTTGTGTCTGACTCTGCGACCCCATGAATCACAGCACGCCAGGCCTCCCTGTCCATCACCAACTCCAGGAGTTCACTCAGACTCACGTCCATCGAGTCAGTGATGCCATCCAGCCATCTCATCCTCTGTCGTCCCCTTCTCCTCCTGCCCCAAATCCCTCCCAGCATCAGACTCTTTTCCAATGAGTCAACTCTTCGCATGAGGTGGCCGAAGTAATGGAGTTTCAGCTTTAGCATCACTCCTTCCAAAGAAATCTCAGGGCTGAGCTCCTTCAGAATGGACTGGTTGGATCTCCTTGCAGTTCAAGGGACTCTCAAGAGTCTTCTCCAACACCACAGTTCAAAAACATCAATTCTTCGGTGCTCAGCCTTCTTCACAGTCCAACTCTCACATCCATACATGACTACTGGAAAAGCCATAGCCTTGACTAGACAGACCTTTGTTGGCAAAGTAATGTCTCCGCTTTTTAATATGCTGTCTAGGTTGGTCATAACTTTTCTTCCAAGAGGAAGCATCTTTTAATTTCATGGCTGCAACCACCATCTGCAGTCATTTTGGAGCCCAAAAAAATAAAGTCTGCCACTATTTACACTGTTTCTCCATCTATTTCCCATGAAGTGATGGGACCAGATGCCATAATCTTTGTTTTCTGAATGCTGAGCTTTATACCAACTTTGTCACACTCATCTTTCACTTTCATCAAAACGCTCTTTAGTTCCTCTTCACTTTCTACCATAAGGGTGGTGTCATCTACATATCTGAAATTATTGATATTTCTCCTGGCAATCTTGATTCCAGCTTGTGCTTCTTCCAGCCCAGCATTCCAGTACATCATGAGTGATGTACTCTGCATAGAAGTTAAATAAGCAAGGTGACAATATACATCCTTGACATACTCCTTTTCCTGTTTGGGACAAGTCTGGTGTTCCATGCCCAGTTCTAACTCTTGCTTCCTGATCTGCATACAGGTTTCCCAAAAGGAAAGTCAAGTGGTCTGGTATTCCCATCTCTTTCAGAATTTTCCACAGTTTGTGGTGATCCACATAGTCAAAAGCTTTGGCATAGTCAATAAAGCAGACATAGATGGTTTTTTTGGAACTCTCTTGCTTTTTTGATGATTAAGTGGAAGCTGGCAATTTGATTTCTGGTTCCTCTGCCTTTTTAAAACCAGTTTGAACATCTGGAAGTTCATGGTTCACATATTGCTGAAACCGGGCTTGGAGAATTTTGAGCATTACTTTATTAGCGTCTGAGATGAGTGCAATTGTGCAGTAGTTTGAGAATTTGTTGGCATTGCCTTTGGGATTGGGATGAAAACTTACCTTTTCCAGTCCTGTGGCCACTGCTGAGTGTTCCAAATTTGCTGGCATTTTGAGAGCAGCACTTTCACAGCATCATCTTTCAGGATTTGAAATAGCTTTACTGGAATTCCATCCACTCTACTACTTTTGTTCATAGTGATGCTTTCGAAGGCCCACTTGACTTCACATTCCAAGATGTCTGGCTATAGGTGAGTGATCACATCATATGATTATTTGGGTTGTGAAGATCTGTTTTGTACAGTTCTTCTGTGTATTCCTGCCACTTCTTCTTAATATATTCTGCTTCTCTTAGTTCCATACCATTTTTTTCCTTTATTGAGCTCATCTTAGCATGAAATGTTACCTTGGTATCTCTAGTTTTCTTGAAGAGATTTCTAGTCTTTCCCATTCAATTGTTTTCCTCTATTTCTTTGCACTGATCACTGAGGAAGGCTTTCTTATCTCTCTTTGCTGTTCTTTGGAACTCTGCATTCAAATGGGTATACCATTCCTTTTCTCCTTTGCTTTTCACTTCTTTTTCACAACTATTTGTAAGGCCTCTTCAGACAGCCATTTTGCTTTTTTGCATTTCTTTTTCCTGGAGATGGTCTTGATCACTGTCTCCTGTACAATGTCACGAAACTCTGTCCATAGTTCATCAAGCACTCTATCAGATCTAGTCCCTTAAATCTATTTCTCACTTCCACCGTATAATCATTAGGGATTTGATTTAGGTCATACCTAAATAGTTTAGTGGTTTTCCCTACTTTCTTCAACTTAAGTCTGAATTTGGCAATAAGGAGTTCATGATGTGAGCCACAGTCAGCTCCCTGTCTTGTTTTTGCTGACTGTATAGAGCTTCTCCATCTTCAACTGTAAAGAATATAATCAATCTGATTTTGGTGTTGACCATCTGGTGATGTCCATGTGTAGAGTCTTCTCTTGTGTTGTTGGAAGAGTGTGTTTGTTATGACCAGTGCGTTCTCTTGGCAAAACTCTATTAGCCTTTGCCCTGCTTCACTGTGTACTCCAAGGCCAAATTTGCCTGTTACTCCAGGTATTTCTTGACTTCTTAGTTTTGCATTCCAGTCCCCTATAATGAAAAGGACATCTTTTTGTCCATCAGCAGATGAATGGATAAGAAAGCTGTGGTACATACACACAATGGAGTATTACTCAGCTATTAAAAAGAATACATTTGAATCAGTTCTAATGAGGTGGATGATGCTGGAGCCGATTATACAGAGCGAAGTAAGCCAGAAAGAAAAACACCAATACAGTATACTTACACATATATATGGAATTTAGAATGATGGTAATGATAAACCTGTACGCAAGACAGCAAAAGAGACACAGATGTATAGAACGGCCTTTTGGACTCTGTGGGAGAGGGAGAGGGTGGGATGGGTTGGCAGAGATGTAGTGTAACGTGTGATATCGTAAGTGAAACGAATCGCCAGTCCAGGTTTGATGCAGGATGCAGGATGCTTGGGACTGATGCACGCGGATAATCCAGAGAGAGGGTGTGGGGTGGGAGGGGGGAGCTTGGGGTCGGGATTGGGAGTTCATGTACACTCGTGGCTGATTCATGTCGATGTGTAGCAAAACGAATACAGTATTGTAAAGCAAAACAAACTAAAAAATAAAAATTAATTAAAGAAAAAAAAAAAGAAAAGAAAAGGACATCTTTTTTGGGTGTTAGTTCTAGTAGGTCTTATAGGTCTTCATAGAACCATTCAACTTCAGCTTCTTTAGCATTACTGGTTGGGGCATAGACTTGGATCACCATGATATTGAATGATATGCCTTGGAGACGAACAGAGATCATTCTGTCATTTTTGAGATTGCATCCAAGTACTGCATTTCAGACTCTTTTGTTGATTATGATGGCTACTCCATTTCTTCTAAGGGGTTCTTGCTCATAGTTATAGATATAATGGTCATCTGAGTTAAATTCACCCATTCCAGTCCATTTTTGTTCTCTCATTCCTAAAATGTCAACCTTCACTCTTGCCATCTCCTGTTTGACCACTTCGAATTTGTCCTGATTCATGGACCTAACATTCCATGTTCCTATGCAATATTGCTCTTTACAGCGTCGGATCTTGCTTCCATCAGCAGTCACATTCACAACTGGGTGTTATTTTTGCTTTGGCTGCATATCTTCATTCTCTGGAGTTATTTCTCCTCTGATCTCCAGTAGCATATTGGGCACCTAATGACCTAGAGAGTTCATCTTTCAGTGTCCTATCTTTTTTGCCTTTTCATACTATTCATGGGCTTCTCAAGGCAAAAATACTGAAGTGGTTTGCCATTCCCTTGTCTAGTGCACTACATTTTGTCAGAACTCTCCACCATGACCCATCTGTCTTGGGTGGCCCTACACAGCATGTCTCATAGTTTCATGGAGTTAGACAAGTCTGTGGTAATTTTACCCAATAGATAAAAATAAGACAATTTTACCCCAAAGATATTTATTGAGCAATTATTCCATACCTGGTTCTGTGTAAGGTCTTGGGAGTAAGAGGTATGAATAAGACACAGCATCTAACCTCATGGAATTTATAGAAAGACAGCCACTTTTGTGCTTCCTATTCACACACATTACACAATTAGGTTAATATAAGTGAGATTGTAGTATGTCCTGAAAAACAAGTTTTGTAAAGGACAGGACTGTCCATTAAGACTGCAGAAAGAGAAACAGAAAAATAGTGGGGGAAAAGTAGTGGAGGAACTGAGGCAAGCCTAGGCAGAAGAATTCACTGTCTTTTATGAATATACTAGATGTGAGGGATGTGTTGACAATGGGCTCTTTTTAAAGCTAGCTGTTCCCTAAGCTCTGTGACTTTACCTGATGACAGACATTTGTCTCTGAACAAATCATCCCTTTCTTATTTGTAACACAAGTTTTACAATAAGTTTTTACATGTTACATAAATAATACATGTTTATTTTAAAACATATAGAATAACAGATAAAAATATATTAAATCAAGCAAGTGAAAGTGAAAGTCGCTCAGCTGTGTCTGACTCTGTGACCACATGAACTATACAGTCCATGGCATTCTCCAGCCAGAATACTGGAGTGGGCAGCTGTTCCCTTCTCCAAGGGATCTTCCCAAGCCAGGGATCGAACCCAGGGTCTCCCGAATTGCAGACAGATTCTTAAGCAGATGAGCTACCAGGATGCCCAAATGAAGCAAAACTCACTTGAAATCCCACCATTTTTGACCATGCTTTCCTGTATTCATTTATGTAAGTAAAAAATATAATTCTATGCAGATGAATTTATATATAATAATTACTAAAGACATCTTTCTGCAATATTTATTTTGTTACTTCTCTTCTCATCCACATCTCACCACCCACCAGGAAAGTAATATCAACCACCTAATATGTATTCTAATCCTTGCATAGCTTGATGCACATCATTTAAAATTTTTCATTTTGTATTGGGGAATGGCGAATTTATAATGTTGTGACATTTACAGGTGAACAGCAAAGGGATTTCCAGGTCTCTTCAACAGTACCCTCTCCAAGTTAGGAGGTGTCGCAGCCCTACAACCAGTCATCTTGTTCAATTCAGCCTCACCCCTGGCAGTACATCACATGCAGCCTGAAGTAGCTATACTGGAATAAATGCATTCTAGATCTGTTGGACACTTCACTACCCCCCAAATGGCTCAGCATCCCAGACTTTGAGGATGTTAGAGTTAGTACTGATAGAAACAACTTATCTTAACATTTAACAGATTGAGCCATCATAAGCTTACTAAGCCCTGGACATGAATATTCTATTTTTTAATTTATTATTATGATATATCAAATTCTTATTTATATTTAGTCATTTCTAATTGAGAATGTTCATTATTTCCTGCCTAGCTGTAATTTTCTTTTGCTACATTATTGGAATGTTTCTTATGAAGAATTGCCCTTCTGAAAGTATGTCCTGTGGGAATGTAATTATGAATTTGGCACTGCCAGTTTTATTAGTGGAAAAAACTGATGTGTTTTTCTTTCTTTTTTTTTTTTTTTTTTTGCATTTACCTCAGTAGTATAGACAATAATGTACAGCCAGTGTTCTTGTTTAACAGGTTCAGAATATGTCCCAATCTATTGAAGTCTTAAATTTGAGAACTCAAAGAGATTTCCAATACGTCCTAAAAATGGAAACACAAATGAAAGGGCTGAAGGCCAAGTTTCGGCAGATTGAAGATGACCGGAAGACACTAATGACCAAGCATTTTCAAGTAGGTGTGACTCCAGCTGTCTTTTAATGCAAATAAGACACTGAGTACAATGGACAGCCACCATGACACTCAGCTAGAAATAACTGTGCATTGGCCCATATACGTAAGGTTCAAGACTCAATGGGACGTCAATCATCTCTCCACTGAAACTGACCATTAGCTGGTTGGAATGCATAGAAAACTTGCTATAAAAACAGCCTCACCCTCCTTGAGCTAGGTGGAGATTGTGGATAGATTTAAAGGCATTTCAATATGTATGCCAATGGGAAATCTAGGAAAATTAATAACTAAATTTGTCAAAGACTTTCTGATGATTTTATGCCTTGCTAAAATGAAGAGAAATATAGAGAATATAAATTATTAAAAGAAGCAATAATACCACCATTATTAACAGCACATAAAAGAGGATTGGTTTCACTATTTGATACAAATAAAATTTTGTGTGTTTTTTTTTTTCATTTTTTAAGCCATTTATTGACTATCTAGAAACACTGAAAATGGAGAAATGGTGCTTTTGAGCACACTATGTGGACATTTATGACACTGTCATAGATTGAAATAAAATATGACCATGATAATGCCATTTGATCTTCTATGAAAAAGTCACGATCTGCCTGACAAAGGCACGGACATAGTTTATAAAGCATACTAAGATTTTACAAACATAATAGTCTCTGCTTTTCCTGCCAATTAGGAAGTAAGATTTGCTGCTAAAGCTGAGGGAATGAGCCTGAATTCAAGTTCTTGGCCAAACATCAGAAGTGCTTTTTACACATAATTGTGATTGGCAGGGAGATAGGGACACAAAATAGGGTCTCTGCATGACACAGTTTAATAAGGCAGAAATTATCATTGTTTTGTCATTTCCTTCATTGCTGCTCAGGAGCCTGAATAGAGAGCCAGTTTTAAAGTTTTATCAGAAAGATACAAAAGAAGGACAAGAGGGTAAGAAATTTCAGAGTACTGATGAGAGAAGGGGCTAAATGATGAATCTTGAGGTTAAAGAGAGAAGCAAGCAAAGCCAGAAGGTTAAGAAGTTATAACAAATTAGATCAAAGCCTAGAAGATAAAAACAAATTGAAAGATTACTGTGAATGAGAGAATAAGCAAACTTAGAAGGATAAAGAATTTATGGAGAAATGATAAACACAAAAGAATATAAGGTTGACAAGCAAATAAATTAATTTTAACCAATATTTATTGAGCACATAGTGTGTACAAAGCAGTGCTGGGCCCTCTGCTGGGTATATAATGTGTAAACTCTCTTCTGTGAAAAAGACGTAACAAACTGGACAAACTACAGTAAAAAGAGGCAGAAACATTACTTAACAGCACAAAGGGAGGAGTTATTAATTTTGTTTAGACAACTTCACAGGAAGGGTTATCAAAAATCTTTTCAGGGAAAGATTTACCAATAATGAAGAAAATGGTTTTGGACTAGTGCTCACTTTCTTCCCCAGAAAATATTAAATCACACAAGAGATCAAGAAGACCAAAAGCTTTTCTATGTCAGTTTTCAATATTCAAGATTAGGGTATACAGTAATACAGTGAGCCTGATGCTGCAGCCATCAACCAAGTAGGAAATGACAAGCCAGCACTTACAGTCCTAGGGAGCATTCCCAGAAAGGAAGAGGGACGGAAGGGGAGAGCTCGGGGTTTCTGCCTCAAAATGAAAATCATTCAAAGTTAGATGGACAACATAGAACTCATGCCAAAGAACTGCTTGCAGGACCAGGGCTGGCAGAGTTGGTGACACATGATGACGTATGTGCATATGGGAACTTTTGGGAGAAGAGAGGAGACAAAGAAACAAAAAGATACGAGGCTGAGAGAACAAATAGAAGAGAGAAAACTGCCTATTCTATAAGTGTGTCTAGCAGCAGACAAGCTGCCAATAATAAAACTTAATTTTCAGGCAGCATCATAGGACATAATGAAGTTGATTTTCCTAGTCCATGTAATCCATGTATATACCAAACTTGTGTGTCAAAATCCATGTAGCAATAATGATAATAGCATCATCTTTTCTGAAGAACTACATGTATTCAACATATAGTTTCAATAACTTTAAATATATTAGATACTAACTACTTTAGTCCTCACAACAATCCTGTAAGGTAGACACTATGTTTATTCTCATCATTCAGATGAAGAAACTCATGTACAAAGAAATTATGCAACTCATCTAGGATCGTATATCTAATATGTAACAGAACTACAAAGTCCAACTCCCAAGTTAAACCTCTTTAAACCAATGCTACATTGCCTCTCCAGTAGTAAACCATAGTTCTCTGAATTAAATATAATAATAATAATTAAATGCTCAATATATGCTTGTTGAATGTGTTTATTCACCAAGTCCTACCATGAGTCAGATTTTGCTCTAGCTGCTGAGCTGCCATATTTGAGAAGAAGAAACGACATATTCCAAAAGTAAGTCTACCATTTAATATGTTTACATTGGAAGAAAATCCTCCTCTAGTACACCATCTTCAACTTGCCAAAAAATCTAAGTAGGTTGTATCTTCCATATCCTTTATAATTAAAAAAAATAAAAAAAAAACTTGTCTCAGATATCATACTTGAGACTGTCATTCTTCTATGAAGATATCTTGGTAGGTAAGATAGTCTAGCTATACTCTTTGCTATAAGAGCAATGCAGTAGAATGGAAATTCTAGAAAGGATTATTAAGCACACAGATCTATGTTACTCTACTTTAATATTTTAAGTATTTGATATGTACATTAGTTAGACTTTCCATTGCTCTCTGACAATTGCCCTGAGTTAGAATTGACTGCCAATAATTGAATTATAAATTTTTGAAAAGATTCCAAAATTCATATACATATAAACTGGTAACTCAGATGGTAAAGAATCTGCCTGTAATGCAGGAGACATAGATTCGATCCCTGGGTCAGAAAGATCCCCTGGAGAAGGGAACAGCAACCCACCCCAGTATTCTTGCCTGGAGAATTCCACGGACAAGAAGAATGATGGGCTACAGTCCATGGGGTCATAAAGAGTCAGATGTGGGCGAGTGACCAAACTTTTACCCATATCTATATATAGATTTTAGCTTAGGGGAAATAAAATGCCACCAAAAATGTCATCTGAATTGCTCTCTTTTCAATATACCCATAAGTAGAATGTAAAACTCATCACTGTAACAGTTGTTATAATGTGCAGCAAATGGTACTATCAGAACTCTTCTCATTAAAATTCTAATGAAGCAATTGTGTCTTCCTTTAGGGATAGCACAAAATGCTCAAACTAAGAAGTTTATTTCGAAATGAGATACTAAAATGAGCAAAGCTCTGCAACTCTGCCTTTTGGCTGTGATATTTATCAATGTTTCCCATCATTAAGACTCTCTGCCCCCTCCCACTCAACATGGACATACAGATAAATGCTGAGAATTCCAATCTTACAGAACACATGGAAATTTCCCCACAAGATACACAAGTCCATAAATCAGGGTGGCAATGGGAGTTCTTGTTATTTTAGCATATTGACAGTAATAACATCTTCTAAACGTAATTGTAAATTGCAATTTTCAGCTCCTTAAATTAGTTAGCATACAGCATGGTTTCTGACAACACCTATGGATTATTCTCAAATGATCATAGCAGTAACAGCACTTCCACAATGAGAAATTTTGTAATAAATTCACAACTGAATCAAATTCATGGATATTTTCACTGGGTACCACCATCAACTTAAAGGAAAGGAAAAAAAGGTGAGACAGCCAGAAGCTGAAAGTGAAACTGGAGGCCTGGATCATTCTTAAAATAAGAATGAGGGAAAAACTGCACTGGCAAAGTATACTTCTTGTTCTCTAGACAAAAATCAGTGTTTCCGTTTCAAAAACCTCTGTGCTCATTTATTACATAAATCACGACCACCTTAGTCCTTGAAAGAGTTAATTCACTACACTGGTAAGCAACTCTCCCTACATAACGAGCTCTAAATTACCTATGCTAAGGCAAATGAAGTCAGAGTATAAGTAATAATTCAAAACAGTAAACAGAAACATACATTTCTTTGAGCTTTGCAAAGCTTTGCATGATTTTTTATACTTGATGAACTTACATTCCTAATGAGGCTGTGCTAAGAAGGATGTTAAAGAGAGGGAGGAGTAGAAGGGAGGAGTGGAACAAGCCCAAAACTGGAAAAATTCTTAGTGTAAAGCTCTTCCAGGATCCAAAATTTTCTATAAATACCCTTATATTATTGATAATTAGTTAATGGGTAAATAGACTTGGCTAAACAGGGTATTTGATCTATTTATAATTCATATTTAGAAGATGGACCCTACTGATATTTCCTGACTAAATAATGCATTGTTCACTTTATAAAAAGTCACCGGAAAGCAATATTTTACATAAACCCCTAATTGCTACCATAGGAAGTTCTGTCATTATGATAAGGATCAGTTGGTTGCATAGAAAATCATGTAACCATTTAAAGAGATGTTCTTGTACTGAATCATGAGATAAGTGTATTTACTACTAATGATCATGTGGCCACTTACATGCTGCTGAAATACCCAATTTCAATAAAAAATCAATAAGGCATTGTGAATCTTTTTTAATAATCTTCCTGTAGCATCATGAAGAAGAATGTAGCTGCTTGATCTGGTTAAGTGGCTCTCAGAAACAACTGGCTGCTTTTCACAGGAGCTGAAAGAGAAGATGGACGAGCTCCTGCCTTTGTTCCTGTGCTAGAACAGTACAAAACAGATGCCAAGTTAATCACCCAATTCAAGGAGGAAATCCGGAATCTGTCTGCTGTCCTCACGGGAATTCAGGAGGAGATCGGCGCCTATGACTATGAGGAGCTACATCAAAGGGTGCTCAGCTTGGAAACCAGACTTCGTGACTGCATGAAGAAGCTAAGTGAGTAGAGTGATTCCATTTGTCCAGCTTGTGTTTTTAAGTACTTTCAGTGAAACCTGCTCTCTTGCATTTTGCAAATAGTCATGAACTCCTAATTATAGGGAAACTAGTGCCTGCTTTCTAAGTGTAAAGCAAGTGTTCCTTAAAGGCTTAAGCATTCTTGGTCATTCTGATTAATGGCTGCCTGACTTTCAGAGCACTCTGTGACTGTTTGATCACTTGAAATAAAGAGGTCTGACAGACACAACAATTCTATCAGCTACACTATGAAAATACATTTTATTTCAGACAGAGGATAGGTGATGATCCATCACTGCTTGACCAAGGGAAGAGGGAAGACATTTCCGGTAGTGGAGGAAGTTAGAGACTGGGGAAAAGGATATTGCCCTGGGAACAAATGTGAAACAGCGATGTTAAAGGAAACAACAACCATTCCTCTACCATGAAGAGCTGCTATCAGATGCTCTGATCCACTCAAGAAATAAAAAGGAGGCACCTACTCAAATGCATGTTCACTGCTCTACGAGGGGCCAAGCATTTGACTTGTGTCATAGACTCGAATTCTTAACTACTAAAATGTGTGGTTCAACCTGGTCTGAGTTTACAAACTTTTCTGTTGCATGCATAAGCTAGTTACTCAGTTGAAGTCATCAGGAGGCTAGTTCATAACTTATATGAAATAAATAATGGTCCATGAATTGAATAGGGAGGGGTTGTAAGTCCATTTAGAAATAATGTTTTAGTTGTTGATGTGACATGATAGGATTTGGAAGGGGGGTGCTCAATAACCATAGAAAGTGTTCTCTCAAGGAAAAGAAAAACTTTTCTACTTTTCTAGATATGAAATAAATTGGGAAGAGGACTGAAGAATTTGAAAAAAAGAATTTCTAGTAAAGAAACATTCAGAGAATACATGTAAATACTTAAAATTTGGATGACTTACAAGAACATTTTAAAGACTACTTATTTTACAGATGCAATCCAAATAATAAAAACAGCTGGATTGCAAAATGTTGCATTCGGTAATCACAGTCTCAAAATAAAGTGGGGAATAACCACATGGGAGGCCCTACAGCAGTCATCTCAGGATTTCCAAGAGAATCCAACAAAATTAATCAGAAGGCAGTCACATAAACCCCTAAGGGTAAACACATGTGCAGTAACCCTCAGTTCCTTATTTCTCAACATGCAAGGTCCATACTTTTTCACCTAAGGTCATGACTCGAGTAGATTCCACTGCTTGCTCTTCTCCACCCACTGTCCACATTATTGCCAAAGAGATTTTTTAAAATATAAATCTGAAATTATTTTCCTCTGCATCCTATGCATCCCTTATGCCCCAGGATACAGTCGCTCCTAGGGCATGAGGCTTAGGATGCCCTTCATGTGTGGTCCTCCCTATATCCTCATTGCTCCTGCTGCTGCTAAGTCACTTCAGTCATGTCCGACTCTTTGTGACCCCACGGACTGCAGCCCGCCAGGCTCCTCTGTCCATGGGATTCTCCAGGCAAGAATACTGGAGTAGGCTGCCATTTCCTTCTCCAGGGGATTTCCTGACCTAGGGATCAAACCCATGATTCTTACATCTCTTGCACTGGCAAATGAGTTCTTTACCACTAGTACCACCTGGGAAGCTGGTATCCTCATTTTAGGTCCTGGTCCATTTAGGTTCTTTTCTCCCCTTACACACTATGTCCCAGTTTCACATGTGGTTTACACTCTAACCATAGGACCATTATTGAGGCTTGGTTTGTCCCTTTTCCTGAAACACTCTCTCTCTATCTTTTCTTTATCAATAAATACACTTTCACTTGCCACATGTGACTAAGTCTTATTCATTTTGCAGGTCTCAATTTAAATATATGCCTCACCAGAATCTCACGGCCCTCTCCCTGTACCCTCTGCGTCCCTGCTAGGTGCTCTCAAATCTTGATATCTCATCAGTGATTGGACTTTCCATGTTTCATTACCATTTTGTGTGTAACTGAATGACTCTTTTGTTATAGTCTTGTTCCACAAGAATAAGTACAGTGTCTATGCTGCTGCTGCTGCTGCTGCTAAGTCGCTTCAGTTGTATCGTACTCTGTGCGACCCCACAGACGGCAGCCCATTAGGCTCCTCTGTCCCTGGGATTTTCCAGGCAAGAACACTGGAGTGGGTTGCCATTTCCTTCTCCAATGCATGAAAGTGAAAAGTGAAAGTGAAGTCGCTCAGTTGTTCCTGACTCTTAGCGACCCCATGGACTGGCCTACAAGGCTCCTCCGTCCATGGGATTTGCCAGGCAAGAGTACTGGAGTGGGGTGCCATTATTCACTCTAAATACTGTATCTCTCAATGCCTAAAAACCTTATTAAATTAATAAAATTGGCTGAATAAATTAATTCTATAAGCAGTCATATAACAATTTCTAAACTTTCAACAGAGTAAATATTAGGTATTTTAAAAACTAACAGAACAATCTCTTTTACTTACCAAAAAAAATTATCTCCTTCAGCCACATATTTGGTTCAAGATGGCATAAGACTGACTAAGACTAAGCAAGGGAAAAGGCATTTAATACAACACTTAAAAACTCCTTTATATGGTTTGCTTTTATAATTCAAACTGTGGAGTTTACTGCTAATGGAAAATAGGTAAACATTACTGACATAAATTCTGCTGTTATATTTTATTCTTTTTTTAATCAAGAAATACTTTTAGTCCTATGTACAGATTGATTTCATAGCTTGCTAAATGATGTCTGCACCAAACAGAAGAAAATCCCAAGTAAAGAATTGTTTGAGGGCTCTCAATATCTAAGTTACTTTAGTGGTTCAAAGAAGTATCCAAATGCATATTTATTAGCCCATAAAACATCTGGGTAAAGATTTTCTGTAAATGATGTACATAGGACTGGTCTATGTAGGGCTTCAATTTGATGTGGAAGAGGTCCATTTGTTGTTGGTGAACCACTAAAGACCTTGCATACTAATTCACTCTGTTATTCCTACCATTTTACAATAAACCCAAGCCACTGGTTTTGTATGCTAAGTCCAGGCACCTACTTAGCACAAATGGATTCTGCTAAAACAGACAAGCAACAGCAACACTCTACACCTAGTCATCACCTTGGAGTGTGCCAAGTGATGTCTTTGAAGGATTAACACAGAAAACTCTTGGGATTTGCTACACTTTAGAAGTGAACTTTACTTCTGACATATAGGGCTTTCCTTGTAGCTCACTCGATAAAGAATCTGCCTGCAGTACAGGAGACCCGGGTTCTATCCCTGGGTTGGGAAGATCCCCTGGAGAAGGAAATGGCAACTCACTCCAGTATCCTTGCCTGGAAAATCTCATGGACAGAGGAGCCTGGTGGGCTGCAGCCCTTGGGGTCACAAAGAGTCTGGCACTACTGAATGACTAACCCTTACTTACTCACTTACTTCTGACATATACTCTGAGTTTACTTAGCTTGAAAAAATGTCTACTACAGTTAGGTAATTCTACATTCCTCTCAGATCTTTCACAACCCTGTTTGTTTTTTCTAATCCACATATAACTTCTGACACAGAATCTCCCCCAATATGAAAAATTATATTTGGGACAAAAAGGGTTAATCTATGCAGACACAAATTCAATATATTTCTCCTTACTGAAACACAGATAATGTCTCTGTGGTGTCCTTAGGCTTCAGGACTGTGATCAGCAATATATATCAAAGACTCATTTTATTAATTTTCTGCCATGGACCACAAGTTTGAAAGAATGTGTCAAATAAATTGTATTAATTAGTTAACATGTTTTTGGTAACTAGAACAAAAAGCTTATTGAACCAAAATTGTATCTAGGTAATGAAGAACAAGTAAAAAAACATGAAAACATGCTATTCTATTTTTATTTTACCTAATCAAAAATATACAATCTAGAACCAATATAGATATCAGTTCAGTTCAGTCAGTCAGTCGTGTCCAACTCTGCGACTCCATGGACTGCAGCACACCAGGCCTCTCTGTCCATCACCAACTCCCTGAGTTTACTCAAACTCATGTCCATTGAGTTAGTGATGCCATCCAACCATCTCATCCTCTGTCGTCCCCTCCTCCCCCTGCCTTCAATCTTTCCCAGCAGGAAGGTCTTTTCAAATGAGTCAGCTCTTCACATCAGGTGGCCAAACTATTGGAGTCTGAGCTTCAGCATTAGTCCTTCCAATGAATATTCAGGACTGATTTCCTTTAGAATGGAACGGTTGGATCTCCTTGCACTCCAAGGGACTCTCAAGAGTCTTCTGCAACACCACAGTTCAAAAGCATCAATTCTTCGGTGCTCAGCTTTCTTTATAGTCCAACTCTCACATCCATACATAACCACTGGAAAAACCATAGCCTTGACTAGACGGACCTTAGTCGGCAAAGTAATGTCTCTGGTTTTCAATATGCTGTCCAGGTTGGTCATAACTTTTCATCCAAGGAGGAAGCATCTTTTAATTTCATGGCTGCAGTCATCATCTGCGGTCATTTTGGAGCCCAAAAAAATAAAGTCTGCCGCTGTTTCCACTGTTTTCCCCATCTATTTGCCATGAAGTGATGGGACTGAATGCCATGATCTTTGTTTTCTGAATGTTGAGCTTTAAGCCAACTTTTTCTCTCTCCTCTTTCACTTTCATCAAGAGGCTTTTTAGTTCCTCTTCACTTTCTGCCATAAGAGTGGTGTCATCTGCATATCTGAGGTTATTGATATTTCCCCAGCAATCTTGATTCCAGCTTGTACTTCATCCAGTCCAGCAAATAAAGATATCAAATAGCAATAACATTAGTATTTACTTTTTTATTTAATGAGATGAATGCTCTTTGATTAATTGATATGACCTTACAAAATACTGAAAATAGTTCTCACATCCCAAGTGCTTCACTTTAAATTATCGGTAGCCCTCAGATCCCTATTCCTGTAAAAAGAGGCCAGTGCCACAACCAATGATTCTAACTCATTTATACTTTTGTTCCAAGAATGGTTTGGGACATTGGGTACTTTTTGCCATCACGCCATGTTTATGCCAATTCATCAAAACCATTTACTGAGACTCTCTGAGCAAAGAGGTTTGCTATTGGCTTAATTACAATATAGAAAACATGTCCAGGTAGAGAGAGACAGCCCTGACGCTGTGAGAGTCACACTGGTTCCTGAAAAAAAATCTTCATATTTTTTCATTAGAAAAAGAATTACTCCAATATCAATGGAAGTACTTGGTTAGGTACATATATTTACATCAGAAAATACTATATATATATATATGTATATAACTTTGTGTGACACTAAGTTATAATTTGAGTAACACTTTACTTAGTTTTTATAATCCCTGAAAATTTGTACAGATTGGACCAACTTATCTCTGTGAACACTTTTAGCTGCCTACACAGCAGTATCTCATAAATAAGTACCTGAATATCAAAATATTAAAACATACAGACTCAGAAAATAGATGTCAAATAAAATTAAGGCCAATCACAGTAAATGTAGAGGGAAAAAAAACAAACATATCTGGAGTTCAATGTTCCAAAAAGGTCTAAAATCCAGCTACTACACTGCTCAGATGTAAAGGGGGATATTGAATAATTATGATATCAGCAATATAGTAAGAGGAACAAGAAGGCTTATCCATCAGTGACATCTTTGTTCTTCACAAAAGCCTCAACACACAATAGGCAATTATAGAGTGTAAAAACGGACTGGTGAAAGAAAATAAAACTGCAACTATGAGGAATACGTTTCCACTCACCTTTGCAGTTGATTGTTTTTAGGGGAAATGTCAGTGTATGTCACATGAATTTTAAGAAACTAAAAAACAAACTAGTGTCATTGCCTACAAAGTTTAACTTAATAAGGTCGTGAGAAGGAATCATAAGTCACTGAGACCACTAGGGCACCGTTCAGCTTATTTCTTCTAGGGAATTAAAGTTATAGAGAAAATAAAAATAGAAATAAAAAAAAAAAGCTTCAACAGCAATGCACCCTAGTGGCCTGAATAAGGTACAGTAATGCTGTTTCCTAAGTACTTAATTTTCTCCTGTGAGGGACTGAATAAAGTCCCCTGTGCTTAATTAAATCATATCACATTCCAAGGTCTGCAAACTATAATTATATGCCTGTGAGAATCTAACTGGAAAAGCACAGTTAATGCTCTTGCACAACCCCTGAGATCACCAATAGAAATCTAATGTAGATTATAATCAGGCTTTCTGACTTTCCAGCCCTTTACGCTCCCCTCCCACTTCCTTATGTTAGTTCTATTTTAGGGCAATGGTTTGGTGCCATCTAGTGAAGTACAAGACACACCCATCTATTACAGGAACAGTTCTGAGCCTTGATGTTTAATAGAAGTAACAGCGTTAGAAACTTGAAATTGTAAGTAATTTCAACTTCAGTTACAATCTTTAACATGTTTAAGCCAAATTAGTTGTAAAAAAAAAAATTGTCTTTGTGACAATATCTTATTTGTACATTCAATAAATATTTATTAACTCTCCAGTGTGCACTGGCACTTAACCAGGTATTTGGGATACAAGGGTGAGTAGCAGGCAGCGCCCTTCTACTGCCAAGAAGCTTGCATTATCGTGGGGAATAAGCACAGAGGCAGACAACTGCAGCCGTGCTGAGAGCCTGCTGCTTGACAGACACTCTGCCAGCTTTTTTATGTATGTTAGTCATAACTGCTGAAAGAACTGTGGGTCAGGTATTATTACTACAATTTATGGAACAGATACTGAGCTTAAATTTGCCAAAAGTACATGTTGGAGGCAGCAACTCTAATCCCAAATCCTTCTGAGTTCAAAGACCAAGATTTCTTTCTCACACATGGTATCTTTTGTTGGGTACATAGTAACAGAGCCACAATGGGCTTCCCTTGTGGCTCAGCTGGTAAAGAATCCGTCTGCAGTGCAGGAGACCTGGGTTCGATCACTGGGTTGGGAAGATCCCCTGGAGAATGGAAAGGCTACCACTCCCGTATTCTGGCCTGGAGAATTCCAGGGACTGTATAGTCTATGGAGTCACAAAGAGTTGGACACAAATGAGCAACTTTCACTTTCACTTTAGTAACAGAAATGCTCAGGCTATCTCAGTACGTTTAACTCAGTAAATAGAACCCAATTGCTATAGAAAGAAGTCAGAGTCATTTTTTATTCTTCCATGAACTTCACTTGCACACACTTACCACATCTTTACCTCTCCTTCACGGATTTCTCAAAACCACCTCTTTACATCCACACTTCCACCACCCTAATCCAGAACACCATTCATCACCTCCCAGATGGAATATTACAAAGACTTCCGAAGCTCTCCCCTTACCAGAAGTCATTCCTGCTCCACCACAATAGATATTTATACTCTTTTTGAAATGCAAATCTATATCACACCATGTTTAAGTGATTTTTCTTTAAAATTAAATCTAAATAGCTGTTCATGGTTTGTTTCAATGACATGGATTCTGCCTCACTCTGCCTTTTCTCTCCAATTCTCATCATGCACTCACTCTAAGCATTAGTTTTCCTCTCCATCTTACTTATTCAAATTTGAAGCTTGCTTTTTAATTTTAGACCAGATACCAACTTTTCTATGGAGACTTCTCTGATTGCTCCTTAACATGGCTGAATTCCCTCAGCATGGTCTCCCACATGTCACCCCCCCCTCTTCATGGCACTTTAGATATTTTACACAAAATGCCCATTTGCTTTTCTTTAGCCTTTACTGCCTTATGGAGTTATCCCTGCACTGAGAAGTCAGGGATCATCTGTGTCTTTTCTCAGTTGAATCTATATAGAGTGTGATAAAATATCTGAAACATAATAGGTAAAAATTAGTGTTATAGAGTCTCTGAAAGCAAATATTATTTTTAAAATAAAAAGCTTTATGTTACTTTCAAGAAATACATCAGTGTACATCAACTATAAAATACTATCTTTTGGGGGAAAAAGACAACAAAAACACAACCTTTTTTTTAGTCTTGGTTTTATTTTGCAATCGTTCTTTTAAGAGCAATGCAGTATTTCATTCAGAATACCTGACATTTGGCTCTACTTACCACTTAAAGCAAAAGATAGTAAAAATCTCAGTGAAGGGAAGAATTAACAGAAAAGTCAAACTGTGTGCCTGAGATTTAACTTTGAGCTTTAATGGGAGAAATTTATAAGAATACCTCCTCAAATTAAATTGAGAACTTCTCTGATGGCTCAGACAGTAAGGTGTCTGCCTGCAACGTGGGAGATCCTGGTTTGAGCCCTGGTTCGGGAAGATTCCCTGGAGAAGGAAACGGCGATCCACTCCAGTACTCTTGCCTGGAAAATCCAATGGACGGAGGAGCCCGGTAGGCTACAGCCCATGGGGTCACAAAGAGTCAGACATGACTGAGTGACTTCACTTTCACTTTCACATTTATTAAGGAGTCCTATTCTTCCTAAGTGAAGAATAGCACTTTTCACTGTGAAGAATAGCACTTCCTAAATCCTATTCTTCCTAAATGAAAGAGAAGAGTGAAAAACTTGGCTTAAAACTCAACATTCAGAAAACTAAGGTCATGGCATCCAGTCCCATCACTTCATGGCAAATAGACAGGGAAACAATGGAAACAGTGAGAGATTTTACTTTGGTTGTGGCAGGGGACTCCAAAATCACTGCAGATGGTAACTGCAGCCATGAAATTAAAAGAGGTTTTCTCTTTGGAAGAAAAGCTATGACCAATCTAGACAGTATATTAAAAAGCAGAGACATTACTTTGCCAACAAAAGTCTGTCTAGTCAAAGCTACAGTTTTTCCAGTAGTCATGTATGGATGTGAGAATTGGACTACAAAGGAAGCTGAGTACCGAAGAATTGACACTTTTGAACTGTGATGTTGGAGAAAACTTTTAAGTGTCCCTTGGACTGCAAGGAGATCCAACCAGTCTATCCTAAAGGAAATCAGTCCTGAATATTCATTGGAAGGACTGATGGTGAAGCTGAAACTCCAATACTTGGGCTACCTAATGCAAAGAACTGACTCACTGGAAAGACCCTGATGCTGGGAAATTTGAAGTTGGGAGGAGATGGGGACAACAGAGGATGAGATTGTTGGATGGCATAAAGGACTCAATGGACATGAGTTTGAGTAAACTCTGGGAATTGGTTATGGATAGAGAAGCCTGGCATACTGTCCATGGGGTTGCAAAGAGTCGGACTTGAATGAGTGACTGAACTGAACTGATTCTTCCTAAAATTCAAAATTATAATATAGAATGCTACTTCTCTAGTGTCCATGAACTTGATGATTCATTATTCTGGAACCCTGAGGTCCTAGTGATTTTAGAACATTTTGGGAGTATTTTATATATTTTGTTCTACCATAAATTGTTTATTATTTATCTTTCTTTTCTATGTCCTACATTTTTCCAGATTGCAACTAAATTATAAGCCTCTGTGTTTTTCAGAGGCAAGTGTGAATTGCCAAATTACTGGTTTTCAGGATACAATTCTACTCCATTTAGTTTGGATATTAAATCGGTTTTTCCTTAAAGATGCATGGTAATATAAGCTTTAGCTCATAAAAAGTTCAGGCAGTTTAAAAAAAAATTAAGAGTAAAATTCTGTTAATTTTGGATAGTGGAGGTATTTAGACACATATTATTCTTGATCCCATTTACCAGACACCCACTGAAAACTCATTCTAAGCCATGCAATATAGCATCTATATGTCCATTCTTATCCCCCAACTTTCCTTCAGCAGCACAGTTGGTGAGATTAGACATGTAAATAAAAATATATATATAAATAGATTTTAATATCCAATATATGGTGGGGACAAACCTAAGCAGCTTTAATAAACAGACTTCAAAGATCAAATCATATCTACTTCTTGCTACATGCGTTCTCCAACAGCCTTAAGTAAAAAGAAATAACATTCAGTCATAAACATATTTGCCACTTCATTTATTTATATGGTCATGGCCTTAGGATTCAAAGCCTGAGCTACTAGTCCAGGATATTACAAAGTACAATTATACATTAAAGAAATAAACAAAAAGACACCTGGTTTTATGCTTCATTGATCCAAACAACTGATCTTCCTGTGGAATTCCAAATGATATCTTTTCCTGAACTACTTACTGATAAATATAGATCGCAACTGATCATAAAAAAATTAATGTCTCAAAATCCTCAGAGTATTAAAATGGTTACTTTTTTCAACTGCACATTCAGTATATTTTCTGAACATACAGCCATGCATATGTAGAACAGTATAAACTGTTAATATTTTCATGTGTCTCACAGCAGACAGAAGAGCATAGCAGGAGAAAATCAATGAAGCAAGACTTCTAACTTCCTTCTATGCCAATCATGTTTGCAGGAACATTTATCTTTCAGGCATTTTGGGAAATTATCCTTTCTGTCTGGCTTCCTTTGTCCTTATAGGAAGTGAGAGAAAAGTAGGAAAAATAATGTTTATTTGAGCAAAAGCCAGTTTGAGGGAACCGAGAAACAGAAATGACTCTTATTTTTTGTTTTACTTTGTAACTTCTGTGCTCACTCAGAATGAGAATACCTGTGTTTACTTAATACTACCACAAATCATAACTAAAAAAGCGGCCAGTTTTTATAAATTCCTGTGATTTTAAGTTATTAATTTCACTTGACAAGATGAACTTTAGCTTAGGAATCTAATAACTATTTCTAAGAGAAGCTTCTATCCATTACATGTCCCCTTAGAGTAAAAAAATGTTAAGCTTCAGAACTTACATCTCAGAGATGAGAAAACTCCATTCTGGAGAATAAGTACATTATCCAATATTATATGATGATTTAATATTATGACTCAGAAACCAATCTCCTATCACTCACCTCACGATTCTAACCTGGAAGAAATAACACTGCACAAAGAACATTTCCTGAGAAACTGTGGAAGAACAGAGAGACAAACAAAAACAAAACCATAAAAAGATAGTTCAGTGTTCAGTTCAGTCGCTCAGTCATGTCCGACTCTTTGCGACCCCACGAACCGCAGCACGCCAGGCCTCCCTGTCCATCACCAACTCCCAGAGTCCACCCAAACCCACATCATTGAGTTGGTGATGCAACCCAGCCATCTTATCCCCTGTCGTCCCCTTCTCCTCCTGCTTGCAATCTTTCCCAACATCAGGGTCTTTTCAAATGAGTCAGCTCTTCGCATCAGGTGGCCAAAGTATTGGAGTGTCAGCTTCAACATCAGTCCTTCCAATGAACACTCAGGACTGATCTCCTTTAGGATGGACTGGTTGGATCTCCGTACTATCCAAGGGACTCTCAAGAGTCTTCTCCAACACCAGAGTTCAAAAGCATTAATTCTTCTGCCCTCAGCTTTCTGTATAGTCCAACTCGCACATCCATACGTGACCACTGGAAAAACCATAGTCTTGACTAGATGACCTTTGTTGGCAAAGTAATGTCTCTGCTTTTCAATAAGCTGTCTAGGTTGGTCATAACTTTCCTGCCAAGGAGTAAGCGTCTTTTAATTTCATGGCTGCAGTCACCATCTATCATCTTGTGAAATTCATTTTTTCCATTTGTATTATCAGCTTCTCCCTCTCTACTAGATTATTTATAAAGGCAAACAAATCTTTATTAAGCAACAAGAGTAACATCAGCACAAGATATTAGAGTAACTAAATTTTCCCACAACCTCATATTTCTCCACCCTCTTTTCTCTGCTTCTTAGTTAAAATAATCTTTTATAGCTCCTGCTTTAGTTTACAGTCTTTTCAAAACCAACTCTAACTCAGCTTCTGATCTCAATATTCTCTTCATTTGATTCTTCTAATCATGAATGACTTCTTGCTGCCAAATTCCATGATCATTTCTTTGATTATTTCTGAACAATCTCTGTATTCCTCTGAGGTCAGGACTTCATCCTTCCTAAAACATGTTCTTCTTAAAAGGATTTCTTAACACTACACTATTTCCCCTGTTCCATTCATAGCTTCTCATTCGGCTCCTTTACTGGGTGCTATAAATACTATGATGTCCCAGAATTCTGTTCTATATGCTTTCCTCTTCTTTGTGTGTGCCCTTTCTTCAAGGCTCTGGCTTTCACTAATATCAATGTCTGAAGACTCTGAACATTGTCTAAGAAGGGTGTCTGCTATCTAGATTTGTATACTATCATCTCTACCTCTCTACTGGTAAGGATAATAGTCATGAAACAACATAAAATAATTCATACACTATTCTTGAGTTTTGTTTCTAAACCCATTCCTTCCTGAGCATTTAATCTGAGTAAATGACCTTATAATCTGAACAAGCTAATATCTCAATTATTTTTCAAGCTGAGATTTTCTTTCTCTTTCTACTTCATACTCTAACATCTAATCCAAAGCCTGGTCCCATTGACTTTATGCAAGAAAGAAAAAAATATTTATAACCCAAATACATCTGCTTTTCTCCATCTTCATTCAGTTCAGTTGCTCAGTCATGTCCGACTCCTTGTGACCTGATGGATTGCAGCACACCAGGCCTTCCTGTCCATCACCAACATCCAGAGTTTACTCAGACTCATGTCCATTGAGGCAGTGATGTCATCCAACCATTTCATCCTCTGTCATCCCCTTCTCCTCCCACCTTCAAGCTTTCCCAGAATTAGGGGCTTTTCCAATGAGTCAGTTCCTCACATCAGGTAGCCCAAATATTGGAGTTTCAGCTTCAACATCAGTCCTTCCAATGAATATTCAGGACTGACTTCCTTTAGGATTGACTGGTTGGATCTCCTTGCTGTCCAAGGGACTCTCGAGAGTCTTCTACAACACCACAGTTCAAAAGCATCAATTCTTCCATGCTCAGCTTTCTTTATATCCCAACTCTCACATCCATACACGACCACTAGAAAAACCAGAGCTTTGACTAGACATTCTGCTTTTTAATAAAGTGTCTAGGTTGGTCATAACTTTTCTTCCAAGGAGTAAGCATCTTTTGATTTCATAGCTGCAGTTACCATCTGCAGTCATTTTGGAGCCCAAAAATAAAGTCTGTCACTGTTTCCATTGTTTCCCCATCTATTTGCCATGAAGTGATGGGACCAGATGCCATGATTTTAGTTTTCTGAGTGTTAAGTTTTAAGCCAACTTTTTCACTTCCTCTTTCACTTTCATCAAGAGGCTCTTTAGTTCTTCACTTTCTGCCATAAGAGTTGTGTCATCTGCATATCTGAAGTTATTGATATTTCTCCCAAAAATCTTGGTTCCAGCTTGTGCTTCATCCAGTCTTCATTACCACTTTCGTTATCTCTTATCTGCCCAATGTGATAATATTCAATGGGTCTCTTTGCCTATACCTCCTCTACAATTAATTTTCCACATATAGCTAGAGTGATCTTTTTTAAATACAACTCACATTTTGTCACTTTCCCATTTTCTTAAAATCTTCCAACAGCTTTCCATTACACCTAGAATAAAATTCAAATACTTACTGTGATTTTGAAAAGCTTTATTCTATTCACCTCTATAACCTCACCATCTACTTTTCCAAGTTTTCTCTGGGTACATTGGCCTTCTTCGTTTTTAATTCAGTTTTCCTTTTAACTCTCAAGCATATTCAAATTCAGTTGCTTTGCATGAACAATAATAATAGCTAAGATTTATTGAACTATAATAATGGCTAACATTTATTAGACAATTAACTGTGTATCAAACACTAATCAAAACACTCGGCATGTATTTTTATATAATTCTCCCAATAACTGTTTGAGTTAGGTATTATTACTGCTGTTATCCACCAGACACTGAGAGTTTACCAACTGTTCAAGACTCTCAGGGAGTGAGTAATAAAGTCAGGATTCAAATCCAGGCAGATTTCTTAAACCATGCCTCCAATTACTTTAGAATCCTGCCTTCCTCTAGTTGATTCACGGTCTAAACTTATCTCTCTTTGAGGATCCATAGCTTCCTCCTTGTCAATTAGACCCCAAATTAAACATCACCTTCTTTGAAAGGTATTCCCTACCCACCCATCTAAAGCAGTTCCCCTGTCCCTGTTTATCAAATTACTCTACTTAAATATACACTAAATTTATTATCTGATCTATTAGCTAGGTTGCTTATTTTTCATTTATTTTCTCACTCTTCCCATCAAAATGTAAGCTTCACCAGAACAGAGGTTTATGTCTTTCTCATCACTGTCTTTCTCATCATTCTCAGTTCAATTCAGTGGTTCATTCAGGTCCAACTGTTTGTGACCCCATGGACAGCAGCACGCCAGGCTTCCCTGTCTATCACCAATTCCCAGAGCTTACTCAAACTCATGTCCACCGTGAAGGTGCTGCCATCCAGTTATCTCATCCTCTGTCAACTCCTTGTCCTCAGGCCTTCAATCTTTCCCAGCATCAGTGTGTTTTCCAGTGAGTCAGTTCTTTGCATCAGGTGGCCAAAGTATTGGAGTTTCAGCTTCAGCATCAGTCCTTCCAATAAATATTTAGAACTGATTTCCTTTAGGATGGACTGGTTGGATCCTCTTGCAGTCCAAGAGACTTTCAAGAATCTTCCCCAATACCATATTTCAAAAGCATCAATTCTTCCATGCTCATCTTTCTTTATAGTTCAGCTCTCATGTCCATACATGACTACTGGAAAAACCATAGCCTTGACTAGACTGACCTTTGTTGGCAAAGTAATGTCTCTGCTTTTTAATATGCTGTCTAGGTTGGTCTTAATTTTTCTTCCAAGGAGTAAGTGTCTTTTAATTCCATGGATGCAGTCACCATCTGCAGTGATTTCTGAGCCCCCCAAAATAAAGTCTGTCACTGTTTACCCATCTATTTGCCATGGAGTGATGGGATCAGATGCCCTGATCTTAGTTTTATGAATGTTGAGTTTTAAGCCAAGTTTTTCACTTTCCTCTTTCACTTTCAAGAGGCTCTTTAGTTCTTCTTCACTTTCTTCAATAAGTATGGTGTCATCTGCATATCTGATGTTATTGATATTTCTCTCAGCAAGGCAATCTTTATTCCAGCTTGTGATTCATCCAGCCCAGCATTTCGCATGATGTACTCTCCATATAAGTCAAATAAGCAGGGTGACAATATACAGCCTTGACATATTCTTTTCCCAATTTGGAACCAGTCTGTTGTTTCATGTCTAGTTCTAACTGTCGCTTCTTGACCTGCATACAGGTTTCTTAGGAGCAGTGAGGAGCTCTGATATTCCCATCTCTTGAAGACTTTTCCATAGTTTTTTTTTTTTTTTTTGTGATCCACATAGTCAAAGGCTTTGGCATCTGGAATTCTCTTGCTTTTTCAATGATCCAACAGATGTTGGCAATTTGATCTCTGGTTCCTCTGCTTTTTCTAAATCCAGCTTGAAATTCTGGAAGTTCATGGTTCATATACTGTTGAAGCCGGGCTTGTAGAATTTTGAGCGTTACTTTGCTAGCCTGTGAGAAGAGTGCAATTGTGTGGTTGTTTGAGCATTCTTTATGATTGCCTTTCTTTGAGACTGGGATGAAAGCGTCTTTTCCAGTCCTGTGGCTACTGCTGAATTTTCCAGATTTGCTGGCATATGAGTGCAGCACTTTCACAGCATTATCTTTTAGGATTTGGAATAGCTCAACTGGAATTCCATTACCTCCTCTAGCTTTGTTCAACAAAACAAAAGTGAATTCTTCACTTCAAGTGTACTTTTTACATTAATACTACAAAAACTGGTTTACTGAAAGACTGTCACTTTGGGATTAAAACTTGTGATAGGCTGAGCTCAAATTCCGAATGGTATCAGAAAGACAAAGACAATGGTACCAGAAAGATATACAGAGAAAAATGAAAATACACAAGACACAAAGTTCTTAAGGGTTTATAGGATCTTTGCTGGCCAGATTAGATACAAAACATTTTTATTTGAAACTAGAACTAACACAGCTTCACAGGCATAGTTTGAAAATGCTTTTCATCTAACTTATAAACCTATTCACTGAAATCTCCCAGTTAAATGTTTGTAAATTTATATTGATTTACTAGATAATAGACATGTTACTTTCACACAGATAAGACCACTATCTTTATCAAATGCTGTTAGACATAATAAGAAATATAACTCCATTAAACTTATCCTTTCAAGACTCTCACCTTCATTTTTTACAGAAAACAAAACATGAGAGATTATTTGAATCTGCTTGTTTCTATGTTTGACCATTCATAGGTATGTTCTGAAGAGAGTACAGGTAAATGTGGCTTAAAATGAGATAAATTTCTAGTATCTAAGAAGTCTGTGTTAATGAAAGAAGTGTTATTATATAGTTCAGTATCCAGGGCTGAATTTCTATAAATTTTATTTATCATCAACAGATATTTAGTGCACTCAATGCTACATCTTTTTTTCTCCAAATAGTTTTGGTCTGATAAATTCTGTTTAACTTTCCTTGCCAGTGGACTTCAAAAAAGGAAAAGAAGAGGAACAGAAAGCATGTAAACAATCATATTTTGAGAAGCTAGAACCTATGAACCTATTTTGTCTTCCTGTTCACCTTACACCCTCAGTATCTAGCACAGTCCTGGTACATAGTAAATTCTCAGTAAATGGTTATTTAAAAATACTTATTTCACATTTAAATCATAACTCTTAATTTCACCCTCTATCATATTTCAGAGAAAAATCCTACTGCTGCAAGAGGAAAGCAAAGTCATTTTTAGTTGAGGGTTAGAAGCTTTTAACCTCTGGTGTAATTTCTTTCTTAATTCCTGGTCTAAACAATATAAGGCTTAGCAGTATCTCTTTGCCATATAGATACAACGCTGGGGTAGAGCCAAATGCTTCAGAAGCCAAGATACCCCAAACCACCAAAGAGTTATCAGTTTCTAGAAATGTTGATTCATAAGATTCATGGTGAGAATCCTAGTCCCAAAAAGCATTAAGCCCAGAAAACAACTTAACATCTAAAGTATGCATATGACTGAAGGAAATATGAGCTTGGCATCTTCTTGCTTTGTCCAAGCTATATTTAAGTCTTCAGGCACTGGAGGCCACCTACGGCAACTAGGTCAATTTTGCTGAGAAGACAGGTTAAAAACCCCAATTTGAGGTTTAACTTTATGGTCTGTCCATCTAAAATGTTATATTAAACTTTGTAACTACAAAATCTCTATTCACTTTCAGTATCAAAACAGTCTGACATCATCATAATTTATTACTGATTGTGTTACCATTTGGTCATTTCCTCTGGGTATAAAGTTTTGAGGGGTGAACATTATCTTACATTTATGTTTCATATTTGGTACATTATATTTGTCAGAACTAATTTAAACTGGCATCTGAGATTCTTTGTATCTTCTTTTTAAGATCATATAATGTTATTCACCTTTGAAAGATATTTTTTAAGACATTTTAATCTAATTATTCCTTCTATAGAGAATAGATATTCAATAGCTGCATATTCTTCCAAGGTCATAATCACTTACTATTCTGAAACAAAAAACAATTCTAATGGAATCACATGATCAGTACCTTTTAGTACAGCTCCTGAAAATGTATTAACCAATGTTATCACTTACTAGCTTATCTTAACACCTATATGAAATGACTGATGAATGTTAAAATTCATAATATGGATTTTACCTTTGTAAGATAAAAAAAAACTGTAGAGAGAGAGATTGCATTATTAACTGTAAAACAGAGTAAGAAGTTTAGAGAACATAATTTCAATCTAGTGCTTACAGTGCTGAAATAAAATTAAAATGCAGAGGATTCACAGCTTCCAATTCTGGAGACTATTTGCATCTTTGATTTCCAACTACCTCCTAGACCTGCAAGAAAGCATGGCAAATAAAAATCTGGGAATGATTTTTCAATAGCAGTACATAAATGTGACTTTTGCTTTTTTAATGTCCACTTTTAAGTTTTTGCAACTATATTAACTTTTAAAATTATAATTCAATTTTGCATGTGTATGGCTAGAATGAAAAGCAACAGTCACCTCCTCTGCACCCACTGGCATTAACAGGTTAGAGGAAGAATTTCAAAATGGCAACCACCAGCATTGGCCTCAGCAAGGTGGCTTGAGATTGCAAAATTGCTCCCACTGGTGTCTCAGTCCACAGGTAGTATCCCAATTGCTTTAAACATCGCCATAAGATGCTTAAAGATCAGGAAGTGGTCCTCTTCACCTATAGTCCATGAACTTTTTAATCTGGTGCTTTGTTTTTCTCTTGTCTCTGCCTCTTCTACTCATCTCAGTGCTGTCCTCTTACCCTTTGTTGTGGGGCTCTGTTCATTCAGCTTTCAGATCCCTTTCCAAGGGAATAATACTCCATTGGAACTATATGTAGTTGCAGATTTGCTGTATCCATGGAAGAAGGCGAGTTCAGGATCTTCCTGCACTGCCATTTTCAGTGTTCTTAGATGTTGAGTCCCTAACTTTTCTTCAAAGCAGAGCAGCTCCATCCTCAGCTCTTATCTCCTTTGCATAGATATGATTGCATCTCATTTAATCCTACACCTTTAATTAATTACCATCCTCCATCACTTTCTGCCTTCTAGAAATTTGTTAAAAATTTATTCTCCTCTCACTGCTTTCGTACCATTCTCTTTGCTTTGACCCCCCAGCCCCACATTTTACTTCTTTAGCATCATTTTGATGAGATCTTGCAAAATAAAGGCAATAAAAGCACTATTATCTATGTCAGTTACTTTTCATATTTCACCCACATTTGATATTTATATTTTGTTCAATGAAATAATTTATTGTTCACACCTAAGGAGGAAGCCACATATTTTACTTTGTGGTGTTTTCTTAGTAAAAGGGATGTCTTTCTATCTCAACGTACATATACTTTAAATTTTCATGCACTTTTATCATCTGTGCATTTACAAATATTTATGTAAGCCACCATTAAAGATTATATAGCTTTCACTTATTGAGTGCAATCAGAGAATACATTCAACTTATACTCTTCCAGGATACATTTGGGGCTTCCCACATGGTGCCATGGTAAAGAATCTGCCTGCAATGCAGGAGACCTGGGTTCAATCTCTTGGTCAGGAAGATCCCCTGGAGTAGGAGATGACAACCCTCTCCAGTATTCTTGACTGGAAAATGTCAGGGACAGAGGAGCCTGGCCAGCTACAGTCCATGGGGTTCCAAAGAGTCAGACATGACTAAGCACAACCCAGGATATATTTACCTTTTTCTAGTTCAAACTGATACATTTTACTCACATACTGTTCATGAGTTTATACCAACTTGAGCTAATAGGTTTAACCAACAATCTTGCTATTCAATATAATAATGCCACTCGACTTTTGATTGGCTCAGTTTACCCAGTCTTGGGAAATTATAAAGTAACTCATTTATATAAAATGTACAAAGATGCTATCACATCTAGTTTTCTTAAAAAAAAAATCTTCAGCTTAGACTTTATAAAAAGCTGGAGATTACTTACTGTGTAGTTATCAATGAAATAATAGGATAAAACATAATGTTATCATTTATCATCTTTCTAGCTGCATCCTTACTATTCTGCCAGTTATTAATTATTCTTATGATTAACATACATAGAGGAAAAATTAGCCAAGATAAGCCCCAAGCTACAATTAGTTTTGCCCTTTATTTGCTTTGGGGATCTGTTCTTTCCTTTCCAATCACACAGGAACCAACAGGTACTAAGGAGGATATTATCAACTCTAAGGACAGGCAGAGGTGGATAAGCAGCATGGGCCATATAGAACAATTTTTTAAGTGGAAAAAAAGAACAGAAAGGAAAAAGTGGTATAAATAATAGGAAATATTTCTTTGTTTAGACCAAAGTCAACATTGATAGACACTCAGCATGTGTATGATAAATTACTTTTAAATTTTGCTGTTAAAAAAAAATTTTGCAAAATACCTGGGTTCCTTTTTCATTTAGACTTTGGCACTTATGATGTCTCAGCTCTTCCTGAGATTTTATTCATAACTAGGGTGATTAAAAAGTATAATTTTTCAGCAAAGTCATTAATTTTTATCATTTATTATATCAGCTGATACTCTGTATCTTTCATGGCATGGGACGACAGGGTCTGAGGGCTTGACCTTTGAGGGATTTTTTTCCCTTGTACTAAAGCTTAGGGCTGCTCTACCAGACCTAAAGGCATTTTACCCTTCAAAACTTTACTTCATTCAGGCAGACTGTGATTACAGTGTTATTATTACATTCTACAAAAATAACTTTCACAGGAGCTGCTCATTTACCAGTAGAAATTCTTTCTGGCTTGTAAAGATAGTCCAAAGTCTCAAAGCATGAAGAGAGAAGGTCAGGTGAGGGGAAGTGAGCTGAAGATCAGGTAAACAGGTCCATGGATAGTTTAACTCTTCTGACTACTTAGAAACAGCAGCTGAATTGGTAAGATGACTTTCTTCATTTATTTCTGTCCAGATTATAGAAATAATTTCTCATTTTAAAACTCCACACTTTGGATTTACAGCACTGAAAAGCCACTACTTGTGATTGAAATTATAGTTAAATTTTAACACTCAACATGAATGATCATTTATTTAGAATAAATGATATTAATTCTCTTTGTTTTGTTTTAGGATTATTTTCTTTCCTGTTGGTGTAAATATGTGTGTTGGAATCACTGGCCATTTTCACCCAACATGTTTATATTACTCTATTTTCAGCCTGTGGCAAACTGATGAAAATCACAGGCCCAATTACAGTCAAGACATCTGGAACCCGATTTGGTGCTTGGATGACAGATCCTTTAGCATCTGAGAAAAATAACAGAGTATGTTGCTTCCTCAAATACCTTTTCTTAGAATTATGTTTTATTAAATTTTATTTATTTTATTCACTTGTTTTCAAGGACATCAATTGCTACTTGAAAAGTACTATACTCACTGTTTGCAAATATTTTCAGTTTGATAATATTAACATATCTACAGATATATGTCAAACGTACTTTAGTAAAATGTTCTATCCTATAATTTATCAGTATAGTGAGCTTAATTTTTATTGGTTTTAAACCTGTTTTATGCTTTTAAAAAGCTAATTATAAGTGGACAAAATTATCCATATACTCCTTCTATAATTTTCTCCTTAGTGAAAAAAAAAAACAAAACACTGAATAAGTAAAAATCTCAAGAGTTAACCAGTTCACTAAACAAGCCATATATTCCTAGAATCTAGGGATAATTTTAAAGAAAACATTGCTGAAACTTTAAGGGTATTTGGCAATATCTGTATTGGTAATGATAAACCTGTACGCAAGACAGCAAAAGAGACACAGATGTATAGAAAGGCCTTTTGGACTCTGTGGGAGAGGGAGAGGGTGGGATGGGTTGGCAGAGTGGCAGTGTAACATGTGTGATATCGTAAGTGAAACGAATCGCCAGTCCAGGTTTGATGCAGGATGCAGGATGCTTGGGACTGATGCATAGGGATAATCCAGAGAGAGGGTGTGGGGCAGGAGTGGGGACGGGGGATCGGGATTGGGAGTTCATGTACACTTGTGGCTGATTCATGTCAATGTATAGCAAAACGAATACAGTATTGTAAAGCAAAACAAACTAAAAAATAAAAATTAATTAAAAGTGAAAAAAAAAAAAGAACTAAATGCCAATCATAACAAAAAAGAAACAGACTTATATTTGCAGAGGACAAGGCAGTGTTTACCAGAGTGGCTGAGTTGGGGGAATGAGTGAGATAAGTGAGGGAGATTAGGAGCTACAGATTTCCATTTTCAAAACAAATATGTATTGGGAATCTAATGTACAATGTAGGGAACAGAGTCAATATATTACAATTATTTTTATAGTAGCACTAATTAGACTTATTGTAATGATTATTTTGTAATGTGTAAATATGTAACATGACTATTTTGTACACCTGAAACTAGGGTAATATTGTAAGTCATTACATTTCAAGAAAGAAAGAAAAAAAAATCTGATAGAATCTAAGCCTGGAGAAAATATGATGTCATACAAATATCTTGGCAAATTGTAATCCTGCTGTCTTTTCTTTCATTCTGTACATGGCATAATGCACTATTCTTTGAACCTTAATANGATGCTTGGGACTGATACACAGGGATAATCCAGAGAGAGGGTGTGGGGCGGGAGGGGGGAGGTGGGGGTCGGGATTGGGAGTCATGTACACTCGTGGCTGATCCATGTCGATGTGTAGCAAAACGAATACAGTATTGTAAAGCAAAACAAACTAAAAAAATAAAAAATAATTAAAAAAAAAAAGAAAATCAATATATTAGAAACATACTGTGGCTCTGTTAATGTTCTATCACCGAACTCAGTATACATTAGGATTCTCAAGAGTTATATCCAAACAAGTTATATCCAGTGAAGTTTAGTAGCTTATTTAGTAAAATTATTTCATTAAAAGGTAACTGTACCTTTAGGCTGATCCACTGAACAATTATTACTAGAAAGTTCTGTGGTATCCATAAAGGGAAAATAAGTTGAATGTACAAAATTAGACCATATATTATTCAGAGCAAGGAGTGGGACAAATAAATTTTCCAAATGTGATGATTTTTGTAGTTATCACTAATCAAGTTGATCAGGGAAATGAACAAAGTGATGTGTTTTGCATTGATATATGGTTCACTCAGTGATAAGCACCAAATGATCAAAAGTTTTTAAAACAACAAAAAAAGAAAGGACAAAAAAGCAAATCCATTTCAAGGCAGTACATTGTTCCTTCCCATGTAGGCCATGCCACTGTTTTTGTCAAAGTCTGCAGTACTATCACACTGTAGCAGGTAAGTGGAAAGACAACGTTCCAGAGCCTGAGAATGACAATAGTAATATGTCCTGATTCTTAGTGTCTTTATTTTGGAATTCTCAAAAACGTGTATAATTTAATTATTCCATTTTCCCCCTTTTTTTCCAGGTTTGGTACATGGACAGTTATACCAACAATAAAATTGTCCGTGAGTACAAATCAATTGCTGACTTTGTCAGTGGGGCTGAATCAAGAACATACAACCTCCCTTTCAAATGGGCAGGAACTAACCATGTTGTCTACAATGGCTCACTCTATTTTAACAAGTATCAGAGTAACATCATCATCAAATACAGCTTTGATATGGGGAGAGTGCTTGCCCAACGAAGCCTGGAATATGCTGGTTTCCACAACGTTTACCCTTACACATGGGTGGGTTCTCTGACATCGACTTAATGGCTGATGAAATCGGGCTGTGGGCTGTGTATGCAACTAACCAGAATGCAGGCAATATTGTCATCAGCCAACTTAACCAAGATACACTGGAGGTGATGAAGAGCTGGAACACTGGCTATCCCAAGAGAAGTGCAGGGGAATCCTTCATGATCTGTGGGACACTGTATGTCACCAATTCCCACTTAACTGGAGCCAAGGTGTATTATTCCTATTCCACCAAAACTTCCACATATGAGTACACGGACATTCCCTTTCATAACCAATACTTTCACATATCCATGCTTGACTACAATGCAAGAGATAGAGCTCTTTATGCCTGGAACAATGGTCACCAGGTCCTATTCAATGTCACCCTTTTCCACATCATTAAGACTGAGGATGACACATAAGCAAGTGTGATTTGCTGTCATCAATCTAAACAGTGTCATTTGTGATCAACTCTATAGGACCCCTTCTGTTTTCTCTTTATTATGACTTTCATCATTTCCCCAAAGCATTTTTTATTATAAAGTTGGTGTTTCAAAAAACATCTAAACTTGTATAAATTAACCTGTTGGAAACACATCTTAAATTCTTAATTTACAAGGCCTATCATGTCCTTGTCATGAAAAGCACTAAAAGAGCTTAAGTGGCTAAAGTCATACTTTTACAAAAGATTAATGATCTGCCTTATATTAGAGTCAGAGATTAATGGTGGCTTAAATGCATGAATGTCTTTTTTTTTTAATCTGTCATTTTTTACTGTGTTTTGCTCCACATCAGAAAATATTTTGGTAGGAATTAGGGGAAAAAACACTTTCCCCTCATTTATTTCTAAAACAGATTTAAAGATCTTATTTATATGAGAAAATAATATTAATCATTTTGCTGTTATACAATTCTCTGATGCGGTGCTGTGCAGTCATTTTTAAATCTCTTGCTAACACTTTATTGGCAATATGTATTTCTACCATTGTAACCACCATTGTGCAATTGTATCTCTTCACTTCTGTGAAAGAAGTAATATTTTTTTATAAAATACACTGAAGTTTAATCTCAGTAATCATTATGGGTCACTTTTCAAGAGTGGTCAAGAAAGAAGTATCTTCTCAACCTACTCCTTTACAGAAGCACTATAACCTAAAAATAAAATCAAGCCAGATCTCTTACATAGATTCTTTATTTTACCCCAAGTTTACTGGGTCACTGACATGGAATCCTAAAACTGATTCAGTAAGGATGAGCTACTCTGTTCACTCCACTGGCAGCAACCCAAATAGTTGCTTGCAAAGATGCAGCTTGGTCACAACTGGACTTGACTCTACTCATTTATTACACATTCAAATTTTGTTCTTATATAATTAAGTATATGAATGTTTTAACTTAAATTTTACATACAACTGGCAATAATTAACTCCTTATGTAAGGATTCTAAAAGTACATGAAGCACATATGAAAACTCTTAAAATTAAATTTTTGTAATGTCATCTAGACTTATAAATTCTGAAGAGTTGTTGGCAAGATTTGTACAAAAGAAAATTGTGGGAAAACAGGAGTTGCCCAAGTGGTTTAAATGTTTAAATAATCAATTCAGAACACAAGATGGGAAGACAACCTTTTGTTGCCCTGATTCATTGTGTGCAGAAGTGGTGTAATCAAAAAAACAGAGCTTTAATAATATCTTATGTTAATAACACCAAAAACATAATCAATATATATGAAACATGTCACTGTGTTTGGATGTACTTTCTACATACTTAAGACAGTTTTATGGAAACCAGTGTGGGTTGGTTTTACAATTTAAAAAGTATATTCTATAATAAACAATATATAACTTAAATTGTTGTAAATGTTTAGTTTTACATATACATAATATAATCATTTCCTTTGTAAAGTAAGGATATAATAAATCAGATAAGGCATTGTATAAAGAAATAATTCTTAAGAGTAATTCATTTCAAATGTCACAAGTAAAATATCATTCTCAAATATCTTAGCATCAAAATTTTAGGGTGAAAAACTCAATCTTGAAACTGTTAAATTTAACAATTTCTTTTTTTTAACCTACAAAAATATATTAGCATGATTTAATGACCATTCTATGTTCTTTTACAATTCTGTCTTCTCTTTGAAACATTTACATATGTTCTCCTCTGCTTTTGAGAGTTAGAAAATTTAGGGGACTCACTTGTCATTGTACACACACTACAAAAATATTAAGCCAATATTTTGTACATCAAGAGTTTGTATGAAGAAAGTCAATTTCAGAAATGAATGAATTTTTAGTAGACGGCCTCTGGTGGATATCTGGGTCTCCATTACTTTCAAAGATATAATGTAATATGATATCATGTAAATTCAAAACCTGGATGTTCACAGCTTTTGTGAGATGTACGGCTTGTAAAGCACTTTATTGTTTTCTATGGCAGAGTTCATCACCATATCCAATTACAGTGTATGTGCTGCTAGAACAAGCACAGATTTTACTACTGTCACTACAATGGGGGTAATATAGGTTTAAAAGTGTGATTTGCATTAAACACAGTTTAAAAGTGTTTTCTTAATAAATCATCAGTTTGTGCCTGAAATAAATAAGAACTTACTCTAATCACTGTTTTTTTTTTAAATGTCCAACAAATAAATTTTATGAGGGAAACATTGACTATTTTAAAATCATACTTGTTATTCAATCAGTAAAGAAATCCAAGCTCAGAAAGTTTTAATTCTAAGTGAACTGTATAACTGGTATTTTTCTGAATTAACCAGATCATTAACAAACTTCTATGTCATTTAAATAATAATATGATCATGGTCTGACTGTGTTTGTGTGACATTTGTTTTTGTGGTACTTGAATCATAATACTTAATACTTGCACATGCACTTATATCTATGCATTCAGAAAATGACAGTGTGTTAGAGCATTACCAATATGTAGAGATAAAAAAGAAAAAGAAAATAATGTGTCCATACGCAACATTTCATACAGTGATAAGGTTGTGATAAGATTTATCATGAACTCAAAATCTCTCTATGGTTCCTATTACTATATTTATATATTTCACTTTATAATTCATAGTATTTTCTCTGATGAAATCTTATTTTCATAAAACTGATTTTTAGTACTATCAAGAAAATAGTCTTCAGATCTGAAAGTACCATCAAAAGTACAAATCTTTCAAACAGAAGAATTATTTTAAAAGCATAAATATAAAATTGTACTTATGTTCATCAACAAATGAAACCAGTTGCTTTTCTACTAAGTTAAATTTTACGTGTAATAATTCCTTAGCTTTATTCTACTTAAATAGGTTTTTTAAAAACCCTATCTTGTCTCCTTAGCACTCAGATTACCAAATTTTTTCTGAAAAAGCTAAATCTGAATGCAACTGTCAGAAAAATTAAAAGTATCACTTCAAGTTAGAACAAATACTAAAAATCATCAACACTGTACAGTTCCTAAAAGCCAAGCCTTCTAGAAATATGTGTAATTTTAAAAAGAATAAAAAATGGCACACTTTTGGTAGAAACCAACATAATACTGTAAAGCAATTACCCTTCAATTAAAAATAAATAAAATTTTTAAAATGGCATCTTACTAACTTGACAAGGTAGGTATGACTGTGTACTTTACTAATATATAATCTGAGTTCTTATATGACAATATATAATAATGTCGGTTTATAGATAAAGCATTTTTCCTCTCTATCATCACATGATAAGTGGACCAAGAGAAAAGCTACTATAAAGTGGTCTACCTAGCACAATATTCAAGGAACAGTAATTAAAACTTAGATACTGTAGGATGGCACAAAGCCTTAATCTCTGACTTATAGCTACAATCATTCATTTCTGGAAAGGCTCAGAGGCACTGCATATCATTCAGCTTAGTGGGCTGTATCCACACTAAAATCTAGATCATGGAATGAGTTGTTTCTAAAATTGAGTAAGATCAGCATAAATCTCTTAGCTGATAGTTTATCATAATCAATGACTCTTCAGAAAAGGTCCTGAGCTTAATAAAATGTGTTCTGTTGAATTGTTGAACTTCTACCAGAAAAAAAAAAAAAACACAATGAAAACATTGCTTGTGGAGGAAAAACCAACTTCACCAAATTTTTAGTTATTAACTTTAAGTGATGAACTCCATTGATGGCAAGCTCTTCAACAAAGAACCAAAAAGTATTTACTCTATCACATAACCAATCAGAAGGAAATCCTCTGCAAACTGACTTTACCAGGCTGATATTTTCTGAATCACATCTGAAAATTATGTGATATCCCTCTTCATCAGGTTTAGAAGAATTTAATCATGTCTGCAGTCTGCCTTTTTTCCAAAATATCAAACTGACAGAAAACATATCCTCTTTGAAGCTCAATTCACTGATTGCCATATAAGTTTTACAAGTATAAATTATTATAATTGAACATGACTTGAAAATAATATAAAAAGAACATAAATGTGTACCTTGTCATGCGTTCCTAGTACTTTCATAAGAATAACCATCTTAAAACATCACTCATAGTTATAGATATAAAGCAATATGGTGAATACAAACATGTTCTCAGGAACAGAGCTTCAAGAAACCTGCTGGTAAATCATACTCATCTATGTAGTTCAGTACCAAGTTACATCCCTAAGCTATTTGTTGTTGTTCAGATCCAACACTCTGCAACCACATGGACTGCAGCACGCCAGGCTTCCCTGTCCTTCATCATCTCCCAGAGCTTGCTCACTCATGTATATTGAGTCAGTGATGCCATCCAACCATCTCATCCTCTGTTGTTCCCTTCTCTTCCTGCTTTCAATCTTTCCCAGCATCAGGGTTTTTCTAATGAATCAGCTCTTTGCATCAGGTGGCCAAAGTATTGGAGCTTTAGTTTCATCATCAGTACTTCCCATGAATATTCAGAGTTTATTTCCTTTAGGATTGACTGGTTTGATCTCCGTGCAGTTCAAGGGACTCTCAAGGGTCTTCTCCAACACCACAGTTCAAAGCATCAACGATTTGGCATTCAGCCATTTTTATGGTCCAAATCTCACATCCATACATGACTACTGGAAAAACCATAACTTTGACTATACAGACCTTGGCAGGCAAAGCAATTCTCTGCTTTTTAATATGCTGTCCAGATTGGTCATAGCTTTTCTGCCAAGGAGCAAGTAATACCAAGGGAACATTTCATGCAAAATACAAGAGTAGGCATAATAATGGACAGAAATGAGATGGACCTAATAAAAGCAGAAGATACTAAGAAGAGGTAGCAAAAATACATGGAAGAGCCATACAAAAAAAAAATCTAAATGAAATGGATAACCATGTTGGTATGATCACTCACCTAGAGTCAGACATCCTAGAATGCAAAATCAAGCAGACCTTAGGAAGCATCACTATAATCAAAGCTAGCGGAGGTGATAAAATTCCAGCTGAGCTATCTCAAATCCTAAAAGATAATGCTCTTAAAGTGCTGCATTCAATATGCCAGCAAATTTGAAAAACTCAGCAGTGGCCACAGGACTGGAAAATGTCAGTTTTCATTCCAATCCCAAAGAAGGTCAATGCCAAAAAATGTTCGGACTACAACATATAGCATGTGCACTCTTTCACATGCTAGCAAGGTCATGCTCAACATCCTCCAAGCTAGGCTTCAAGTGTACATAAACTGAGAACTTCCTGTTATAAAGCTGGAATTAGGAAAAAGCAGAGGAACCAGAGATCAAATTGCCAACATTGTTAGATCATAGAAAAGCAAGAGAATTCCAGTGAAACATCTACTTTTGCCTTATTGACTACACCAAAGCTTTTGACAGTGTGGATCACAACAAACTGTGGGAAATTCTTAAAGAGATGGGAATACCAGACTTCCTTACCTGCCTCCTGTGAAACCTGTATCCCAGTCAAGAAGCAACAGAACCAAACATGGAACAACAGACTGGTTCAAAATTGGTAAAGGATTAGATCAAGGCTATATATTGTCACCCTGTTTATTTAACTTATATTCAGAGTCCATCATGCAAAATGCTGGGCTGGATGAAGCACAAGCTGGAATCAAGACTGCTAGGAGAATTGTCAATAACCTCAGATATGTAGATGACACTACCCATATGGCTAAAAGTGAAGCAGATTGGGAAGGTGAAAGAAAAGACTGAAAAAGCTGGCTTAAAACTCAACATTCAAAAAACTAAGATCGTAACAAAGAAATTAACATCCCAGTATTAACAGTAATTTTTTTCTTCAGAAGAACTCAAGATTAAGTTGTTGTTTTAAAGATTAAGTTGTCCCCTTAATCTTGAAAACAAAACCAAAAAGCCTCTAATAGGACTTTTTTATGACTGAGCCAAATCCAATTATTGCTTTGTGACACAGCCTTCAGAGTACATTCTTGCCTGATCTGCAGGCCATGGTCCTATTATGAGGCCTGTCCTACATTTCCTGGAGTCTGGAGGACATTCTCTTATAATGCTAACACAGCTTTTCGGCAGCACCATTAGAATCTGACTGCAATTGAGCAGAGGTAGTATGCTCCATGAAATTTAACTCCTCTTCTGAAATTAACTACCATAGCAACACATAAACAGCAAAAGGAAAGAGCATAAATAACACTTGCCTTGGTCTAGAAGCTACTGTAGTTAAGATGCATGTAATCAACAGCTACAGGAAATAAAAATAATTTTTATTAAAAAAATAACTCATTTTATATATATATAGACACACACATACACACACAGATAAAGTCATGCTGAGTAGAGACTTGAGGCTCCTTCCATCAGTGATAGTTTGTTTGTTTCCCAAGCTACTTTAGAAGACATTCATTAACTTCACCCTAATATGAACCAAAATAATAAAAATAAATATCTTTATCAAACTCCATTAGAATTTACTCTTGGAAGATGCAGTATACACTGAAAAAGAAGTTAAACATGTCTTTATATAAGTAATGACTTCTTACACTCAAATGACATTGTTGCTCTTCAGGTAAAGTCTGGCCCAGTAAAATGGTTAGAAGGCATAATTAATTTATTATTAGCTTTTCCTATCATTCTTCCTTAGAAAATGTGCACTAAACAAGCATAACATAAAGACCTTTTCTTTCATTGTATACTGTTTTCTATTTTTTCAATGCTGTTTTATTTCTATTTTAAGGCCTTACACATCCTTATGGAATAGGGAGGGCAAATATATCATTCTGATTTCACAACTGAGTAAACAGGACATTTATGTTTCAATGTTTATATTTCTTCATAGATATTCCACAGGCACCTTACATTCAATGTTTCAACCCAAATCCTTATCTTTCCTTCACTTGTCCCCCAGTGTATTTTTCCTCCCTACCGCAGTTAATAAAAGAAAAACCATTCCATCCACAACACTGCTTTCTATCACACCTTTGTCTCTTTCAACACACCTGCTCCTTCTATTATCAGATATCTATGATAAACAAATAAAACCTAATCATATGTAAAATCTAAATGAATGCTATTCCAGATACTGGTCTCAAATATTATCTTCTAATTTGGTGGTTTCACTTACGGTTTCCTGCTCTATTCAATTAACCTTCTAATCTCCATCTCCATGCCCAAAAATAGATGCCCTGTTTGGAAATACCTCTTTTATCTACTGACCTCTGATCATTTCCTACATAAATTATACCTTTTGCTTTGGCCAAGGGCCACTTTCATCAGCTATGGATTTATAGAATATCCCCTGATAAAGCAATCTCCCCACTTTCCAAGTCACATTAAAGGATTTTATACGTTTCTTCATAATTCACATTTAAGACTGATATCTTACTCTCTAAATGTCTATCTATCATTCAAAATTCACTTAAAGTATCACCTTATTGTTGAAGCTTATAAAATCTCATTCTCTCAAAGTATTGATCTCATATTATCAAAATTATCACATCACATTCTAATTATTTGCTTTTTTTTTTCAAGTTAGTGTGGACTCTTCAAGTGTAGGGCTTCCCAGGTGGCTCAGTGGTAAAGAATCTGCCAACGAAGGAGCTGCAAGAGACACAGGTTTGGTCCTTGGGTCGGGGAAGACCCCTGGAGGAGGAAACGGCAACCCACTCCAGTATTCTGCCTGAAGAATTCCATGGGCAGAGGAGACTGGTTGGGTATAGGCCATGGGTCTGTACACAGAGTCCGACATGACTGAGCACACACATACTCAAGCATAGGGACAATGAGTTATAATCCTTAGATTTCCTAGCACAGTGTCTGACACAGAATAATTCCACAGTAAATCATGAGAAATGCTGGGCTGAAAGAAGCACAAGCTGGAATCAAGATTGCTAGGAGAAATACCAATAACCTTAGATATGACACCACCCTTATGGCAGAAAGTGAAGAAGAACTAAAAAGCCTCTGGATGAAGGTGAAAAAAGAAAGTGAAAGAGTTGGCTTAAAGTCCAACATTCAGAAAACTAAGATCATGGCATCTGGTCCCATCACTTCATGGCAAATAGATGCGGAGAGAGTGGAAACAATGGCAGACTTTATTTTTGGAGGCTCCAAAATCACTGCAAATGGTGACTGCAGCCATGAAATTAAAAGATGCTTACTCCTTGGAAAGAAAGTTATGACCAACCTAGATAGCATATTCAAAAGCAGAGACATTATTTTGCCAACAAAGTTCCGTGTAGTCAAGGCTATGGTTTTTCCAATAGTAATGTATGGATGTAAGAATTGAACTATAAAGAAAGCTGAGCATCAAAGAATTGATGCTTTTGAACTGTGGTGTTGGAGAAGACTCTTGAGAGTCCCTTGGACCACAAGGAGATCCAACCAGTCCATTCTAAAGGAGATCAGTCCTGGGTGTTCATTGGAAGGACTGATGTTGAAGCTGAAACTCCAGAACTTTGGTCACTTGATGTGAAGAGCTGAATCATTTGAAAAGACCCTGATGCTGGGAAAGATTGAAGGCAGGAGGAGAAGGGGACAACAGAGGATGAGATGGTTGGATGGCATCACCAACACAATGGACATGGGTTTGGATGGACTCCGGGCATTGGTGATGGACAGGGAAGCCTGGCATGCTGTGGTTCATGGGGTCACAAGGAGTCAGACACAACTGAGTGACTGAACTGAACTGAAATACTAATAACAAAAGAAGTATAAGGCTAAACGACAAGGTGATTACCTTCCCATATCTAAAAACATTAAAAACATTCTTCCATTCTCAGAATATCCAAGAAATTAACTTTTCCAAATTGATTTTATTGAAAATAATTTCTGTTTCTTACTAAGGTCAGATTGTAAACATAAAGAAGATAAAACTGAGCTTAATTTACTCTTTCGTTAAACTGATCTCTCCATAACAGAGTAAATTTCAGAAGTAAATTTTATTTCTACAGCAACCACAGTCATTTGCATTATTTCTTGCCTTAAAATTCATCTTTTAAAAGGAAAAAGCCTTTATATTTTCACCCACTCAGCTTCTGGTTCCCTATTTTGCCTTTTTTTCTCCTGAAAGTAAGACATCTCTTAGAAATATACGTCTTGGCAGAACAAACAGGTTTTATCAAAGAGGCATGTGCTAACAGGGCAGGGAAGAGTGAAACAGTCATCATTCCCCTCTCATGTGTTCCCTCTCTTCCTTATTCTGTGCTTTTAGGGGGTACACAAATAGGAAATCTGATATTCATTAATCTGTCAATGATTCTAAGTAAATGTACCTTCTAAGTAACAATATTGAAGAATGGTTCCTCCTACAGGGCAAGAAACTCTCCCAGAAGGCAGACTATTTGTTCTAAAATGAGATCTAACTGTATGTATTTGAGTCAGTTTGCTGGCTTATGCAAATGAGAACACTGGGGTCTATCAGTAGTTTTCAAAAGCAGCCCTATAGAGTGAGGTTTCTAGAGGATTCCTCAGAATCTACCACAAGTGATAAAAGAACTTAACTGAGGTGAGACAATAAACCACAATCTCCCCATCACCCCATCACCTCCAATGAAAGCAAACTCATTTTACCTACTTTTTAAAATGCTTCTATTTTAAGATTTTATTGTCAGAAAACATGTTTTTTCCCTTAAGTATAAAAGCCATTTACCTAGAGGTCCCCCCATTTTCTTTCAACTCTAACCTTCTCCTAATCAGTAATTCTCAAAGATCAATAACAGCTGTGCACGAACTGGAGCTTGGATACTTGTACATCTCAGACTCAAAAGGAAAACACCATGAGGAAAGGAGAGATAAAAGTGGAAGTTTACAATTCAGTTTCCAAAAGTTTCCAAGTAGTTTCTACAGAGTTAACTGTATTGTGTTAAAACTAAGACAAAAGTTTCATACTGTCCTCTATTACTTGACTAAACTTACTAGGGATGTCCAATCCCCCAATAAATCATGGTTTTATCTGTTTTATCCATGGATTTTATTTAATCCATGGTTCTTCCTTCTTTGCACTCCTTTTAAGAACTCATCCTATCACATAGCTTCAACCACCTACTTAATGACTTTTAAATCTATGTCGTATCTTCAAATTCAGAATTTCTATCTAAGTGGTACTTATAATACAATTGATCCATCAATAAAAAGGTGGCATATCCATAAACGAACTAATCTTTCTTGAATGATCATCCCTAGGGAGTAAGTAAAATCTCCTTAATACACAATACATTCAGCACGCCATCATCCTTAACAAATACTTAGACTTCAGTCCTCGCATTCCCCCCACTCCCTTGCTACTCCTTCTATCTACAGCACTATCTATAGTATCTTTCCTATCTGGTCAGTTCTTGCCTGTGTTTCAAAGATTAAATTGTGCTTCTTCTAAGCAGCTTTCCTAATTATTTTCTCAGCCCCCCTTTTTGTGTAGTCATACTACTTGGTACTTGCCTCAATCACAGCACTTTTACTACAAGTATCTGTGTGCTTGTCTGTCTTCCATCCGGGACTGAGTCTCCTGGGGTCACTATATCAACACAGTATTCCCTGGCAAACTGTAAATTCTCTGTGTTGCCGACTTGACTAGCCAAGCCATTATATTTCATCAATAATACCACTTTTCTTCTGCTGCTGCTGCTGCTAAGTCACTTCAGTCGTGTCTGAGTCTGTGCAACCCCATAGACGGCAGCCCACCAGGCTCCCCCGTCCCTGGGATTCTCCAGGCAAAAACACCGGAGTGGGTTGCCATCTCCTTCTCCAATGCATGAAAGTGAAAAGTGAAAGGAAAGTCGCTCAGTGTATCCGACTCTTAGCGACCCCATGGACTGCAGCCCACCAGGCTCCTCCATCCATGGGATTTTCCAGGCAAGAGCACTGGAGTGGGGTGCCATCGCCTTCTCCACACTTTTCTTCTAGACATGTTTAACTCTTCCATCACTCTGATTCTCTACATCCAATCTTTCACTAAAATACACACACAAAAAAAATTGTCTTATCTTTCAAAGAATTTTTCTTCCATCTTAAGACTCATCTCAATGTCTCAAGTAATACAAGTTCTTACCATACTCTACCTACAAAAATACCAAATGCTGCTGACATCTCTCTCTCTCTCTCCAGCCGCTCCTCACAAATTCTAATCTGCATTCTTCCATCAGGCTCACCTCAATAAAAATTACCACACACCCCATTCATTAAGAAATCATGGTTTTCTGTTTCCCATTACATCAATTTCAGGCTGCTCTAATTCCACCTGTCGTTTACAACGTTTTCTTCCAATTATTATCCAATATACTTTCTCTAGTCCAATCATAAAGTCTACTTGCAAAATATAAGCCTTCTTTTCTCAAAATTAATATTCACATTCTCAATGTTTTCATTTCTCTTCTCTTAGAATTTTTGCTTATGCCTCTTGGCCAAATGTAATGCTCATTTAGCCCAAATAATTTCAAATAAAGCATTAATAGTAAAATATAAAGAAAAATGGGACTCAGAAAAATTCACAAAGAAACATGTGGTTTTTGTCGCTGCAGGAATATATAGTGATGTAGTGAAATGATTTTCAGGGAAACACTAGATCACATTTGTAAAACAGACATAAAACCTTGCCCTTGACTTTACAGTTTAATTAATTGCTTTTGCAACTGTGTGTGTGCTATTTCATAAGATCAGCATTGTCAGAAGCTGACTAATGATGCTATACAATCTCTTCAAATAAACCCCATATCTGAACCAACTTATCATAGCAACTCAAATTGTTGATATTGCTCTGGAGGAATGACAAAATTTCTGGTGTTTCTAAGAAACAGAACCCCATCTAATGAATCCTCAAAGAGAATTGGACTATTTGCTAAAGAATAAACAGTTCTGGGCTACAGTAAAATTCCTCCTTGGGGCCTTTAACCTTCCTGGGGCTTTCTTTAGGCTAATTTTGAAATTTGTTATGTCTAATGAAACTTTTTCAAAACTCCAATATTTCAGTTTCACCACACACACACACAAAAAAGGAGGACGGGGGAGGACAGTTAGGACTAGAATGTGTGATAAAAAAAGGAAGGAAAGGAATCAGGCAATGGGAGAAACTAGAATTAAACTCAGTAATAAAACAGTAAGTTTAGGTCCTACACAATTGATTCTAAGTTGAGACAATCCATTCCGTCATTCAGCAAATATTTACGGTCTCTCCTTATTTCAGGTATACCTATTAAATAAGCTAGGCACTAATTACTGTGGACACTGAGGATAATTAAAGGCAGGCTTGGGGACTCCTTCCGTGAACTCTGAAGTCCACAGTACTTGACTAGGTGTGCTGTGACTTTCATAAAAGCAGGAGGCAGACATGGACCACCTTGTTAAATGCTTCTTGGTCAAACTTAGCTGCAAGATTCAGTTTCATGTCGTTGAAACTGCTTATTTTCTCTACTTCTCACAGAATGCCAAACAACAAGGAAGCTCCATCATGGTAAGGATCATAGTTGTCTTACTCATGTTTTTATCTGCAGAGCCTAAATTGGTGCCAAGAATATAGTAATGTCCCAATAAATAAGGAATCAATCAACCAATAAGTTACTGAAAATAAACAAATATCTCAGTCTGAACTCCAGACTGTGCATCTTAATGTTTGATATAGTTTAGTTGCTTATTTCCTCATTAATTTTAGAATTGCTTTGAATTTTTTATATTTACAGTCATAACAGAATAATTGGTTAAACAAAGTCATTAGGTAGCTGATTAAGAGAAAATTCAAGTCTTGAGTCCACAATAACACAAGCCAAATACTTCAGTTTTATATTGTCAAGAAGTAACAGTGGAACAATATGCTTATTATAAGAACTTTCTATAGCTATTACCATCACACTACTAATACTAGACTAACAACAGCAGGAATGATTGATAATATTTAGAAATATTGATACTATCTGTTTGCACTTCTGTGCTCACATTTTTTTTTAAATCAAATGATAGAGACATACATTCAAAATTTAGGGTTAAATTTCTTATCTCTTCCTTTATTAATACCTGTGGAGTGACAAACAAACTACTGAGAGAGAAACTTGCTTTCTATAAGAACTGAGGTGCCTTCATCTTTTTGTCAGATACATTTTTCTTTGTCAGAATTTTAGTGTTCCACTTTTATAGCTAGGCTGTTAGCCCTTATGTTCTTACAGCTAGCAAGAAATTGGAAATTCCTTATTTTTCCCTAAGAGAGAAAGAGACTCACAATATAAAGTCAGCAGTTCCCTAAAAATCATCAACATCTGTTGCAGTCATAAGTAACTTGCCTTTAGAGTCTCCCCAGAACATCCTGCAGAGCTTTGCCTACACCCACTGTTTCAGCCAGAAAAATGAAATAAATGCCTTGTGAGAGTGATGATGTAATGGTCTCAGGGAACAGAATACAGTTGAGTAGAGAAGCATAAAGTCTTCAGTGCTATATATGACACAGGCACCAATTCTGCATAAATTCGATGTCCCGAGCCATTTGCTGATGTTCCAGTTCCGTGTAAGTTCTGATTCCCCTGAATGCCACAGAAGTGCTGTTAGGTGTGGCAGGGAGAGTTCAGTTTTGAAAGTTATCCTTTACATATAAATGCTATGTTCATTTTATTGACTTACCAAATTCTTAAACCATATAGGATCTCCAGTTCATGTTGACATTGTAGATTTTTCTACAACCTAGATCCTCAGACACATTAAGAGTTGTAAATCTTACCAGCAACTTAGAGATATTCAAATCTAGAGTGCAGAATTTAATCCTCAGAATAATCATGTTAAATTTTAATCCCTAGCAGAGACCTACTTCTGCCTTTCATGTTCTTGTCAGGAAGACTGTGTCAATATAATTTCACTTTTATTGCACAACATCAATAAACTATAAGCTAGTACTGAATCATCTTTCACCAAAGCCTGAAGTGTTCATCTTTGTGAGATACAGGTTTCCTAAGATATACATGTTCAACCCGAGATACAGGTTTCCTAAATATAAGAGATGGTCATAAAACAAGAATTCACAATTCCTCATAAAGTACCTTAGTCAATGTTATTTAAAAATAATAATAATGCTCAACAAGGCTGACATTTTGGTTATCAAGAAATGAGAAAGCAAACAAAAAACGTACTCTGGATTATGCTCATACTCATCACTACTTTCATTGTCAGGGTCAAAAAGGGGCAAAGAATTCACAATTCCTGATAAAGTACCTTAGTCAATGTTATTTAAAAATAATAATAATGCTCAACAAGGCTGACATTTTGGTTATCAAGAAATGAGAAAGCAAACAAAAAACGTACTCTGGATTATGCTCATACTCATCACTACTTTCATTGTCAGGGTCAAAAAGGGGCCTTGATTACTAAGAATAAGTTTTTTTCCCTTTCCTGTCCTCCTTGTGTCTAATGGAGAAAAGTGAAAGAGATGGCAGAGAACTCTGTGTGTGTGTCCCTGGAAAGAACTCCCAGCATCCCCAGTGCCCCTGTCTAATGAACATAGCCTGTGGTCATGAAGTCTGTCCAAGAAACCTAGGAACATAGGTCACTTCAATCTGCTATGACATCGCACATCCACTTTCAGACTTCTGACTGCCACTCAGAATGTCCTACAGAACTCAAAATATGTTATAAGCAATATCCCCTACCTTTCCAACCTCTGCTCTCAATGTTCCCTTCACTTTAATCAAACTCAAACTAGGCTTATGGTACTAGTTTTTAAACTCTGCCTAATGTCTTGGAGAGATATTACTAGGTTTTTGTTTGCTTTTTCATTCCGTTCTTTGGGATCTACCCTCAAAGATCCTGAGTTAGTTAGCCTGAAATGGGGCTCAGCAACAATATTGCTTATAAAGTTTCCAATGAGGTCCTAGCACATAATTAGTTCTAAAAACCTCTGCTCAGTAAAATAACATGATCAAAGAGAAACCTGCTTCTCCCTGAAGGACATGACTTCCCCTCTCAAAAGAGGGCTATTTCCTCTCCCAGCAGGAAGTGTCTCCCAGGTTAGAGTTTCAGGTGGGAACTGGTATGAAGTTCTGGTAGGAAGAGCTTGGGTACCCTCTGCTCTTCGTTGCTACTTATTCTCCCTTCATTCCAATGGTGCCATGACTCAATTTTGAACCTCTTGTCTCCAGGTTTCAACACGTGTTACAGCTCTTTGTAGAATCATCTATAGACTCTCAGGTCTGACTCTTATATTTCAGAATTTTGCATCCTGGTTTATCACTCTCTCTAACACTGCTACTCTAGGTGATCTTCTATTACTGAAGCCCCTCAGTTCCTTGACCTCCTATTTCTCAGTGGTCCTGAGCCACTTGCTCACATGATCATACTCCAGATAAGAATGTACACACAAATGGTTTTTCACATGGAAACTTCCTCTCTTCAGAAAGTTGGCATCTTCCTTACTTAAACAGCTGGCTCAGAGGTTAAAGAATCTTCCCGCAATGCAGGAAACCCAGATTTGATCCCTGGGTTGGGAAGATCCCCTGGAGAAGGGAATAGCAACCCACTCCAGGATCCTTATCTGGAGAATTCAGTAACAGAGAAGACTGGTGGGATACGGTCCTTGGGGTCACAAAGAGTCTTACATGACTGAGTATGCACGCACTTGCCACAGATTAAAATGTTGTCATTAAATTAAGAATTAGATTATGCATTCGTTTAATATAAATCACAGCAATATTTTTAGATCTCTCTTCTATAGAAAATAAAAGCAAAAATGAGTAAGTGGGACCTAATTAAACTTAAAAGATTTGCACAGCAAAGGAAAGACATGACTGAGCATGCACGCACTTGCCACAGATTAAAATGTTGTCATTAAATTAAGAATTAGATTATGCATTCTTTTAATATAAATCACAGCAATATTTGTAGATCTCTCTTCTCTAGAAAATAAAAGCAAAAATGAGTAAGTGGGACCTAATTAAACTTAAAAGCTTTTGCACAGCAAAGGAATGTATCACCAAATTAAAAGATAGACTACAGAATGGGAGAAGATATTTGACAATTACAGGACTGATAAAGGGTTAATAGTCAACATATATAAACAGCTCATACAACTCAATATCAAAAAAAGCCTACCCAATTAAAAATTGAGCAGAAGAACCAAGCAGTTTTCTAAAACAGAAATGCATAAGGCCAACAGGCACATGAAAAAATGCTCAACATCACTAATCATCAGGAAAATGCAAATCAAAATCACAGTGAGATATAATATCTCATATTTGTTGATTCAGCTGTCAACAAAAAGAATGTAAATAACAAATGTAAGCAAGAATGTGGAGAAAAGAGAACTCTTGTGCACTGTTGGTGGGAAACAGTATGGAGGTTTCTCAAAAAACTAAAAGTAGAACTACCATGTGTGCGTGCTAAATCACTTCAGTGTGTTCCACTCTTTGCGACCCCATGGACTGGAGCCTGCCAGGCTCCTCTGTTCATGGAATGCTCCAGGCAAAAATACTGGAACGGGTTGCCATTTTCTATACCAGGGGATCTTTCTGACCCTTGGATCGAGCCCATGTCTCATGTCACCTGCATCGGCACCAGGGCTCTTTAGCACTAGCGCTACCTGGGAAGCCCAGAACTATCATATGACTCAGCAATTCCACTCTTGGTATATATTAAAAAAAAAAAAAAAAAAAACCACAAAGCACTAATTCAGAAACACACATGCACCCCAATAGTAACAGTAGCATTATTTACAATTGTCAAGATATGGAGGAACTTACATGTCCATCAACAGATGAATGAATAAAGAAGATGTGGCATATATTTACACAATGAAATACCAGTCAACCAATAAAAGAATGAAATTTTGCCATTTGTAGCAACATGAATGAACTTGGAGGGCCTCATGCTAAGTGAAATAAGTCAGAGAAAGACAAACACCACATGCTGCTGCTGCTAAGTCGCTTCAGTTATGTCCGACTTACAGCAACCCCATGGACTGCAGCCTACCAGGCTCCTCCTCCGTCTATGGGATTTTCCAGGCAAGAGTACTGGCGTGGGGGTGCCATTGCCTTCTCCAAAATACCATATGGCATCACTTATATGAGGAATCTAAAAAATACAGCAAACTAGTGAATATAAGAAAAAAAGAAGCAGACCCACAAATACAGAGAACAAAGTAATGGTTACCAGTGGGGAAGGGGGGAGGGCAAACATAGTGTGAGGGGGTGGGAGGTACAAACTATTGGGTGTAGGATAGACTCAAGAATGTGTTGAGCAACACAAGGAATACAACCAACATTTTGTAATAACTGTAAATGGAATATAACTGTTAAAATTATATAAAATTTTTAAAACTTTTTTAAGGAATTAGATTATGATCCTATTTATTATAAACAGTTTTGGCCTATTGTTTACATGTATCATATGACATAAGGAATATTTCTTTAGGCAATTAGTCAATTTTCTATTAAAATAAATGTGTTTCAATCATCATGTTCCACACAGGAATAGGAAAAATAACTTCAATAATTTCACTTTGCATTTCTATAGCAACTTTCATCTAAGAAGCTCAAAGCACTATTTAATTAAACCTCAAAATACTCTCATGAAGAGGTGTTATTATTCCCACTTGACAAAGGCATAAATGAAGTCACAGAAAGATTAACTCACCTGCCTGTGGTTATGTAGGGGGTTAGTAGTGGATGTCAGAAAAAACTCTGAAATCTTGGGCAAGCTTTTCTCTATAGTCTGGATCAACAATCTCAGTACCTGCACTCTTTCCCAAAGAGCTGACTCTTGCCTTTCACTGGAGCATTGACCATTGAGGGAATCTGGAGAACAGATGATTTTAAAATGGTTCTGCTTTTAATTCTTGCAATCCACTTTCCAGGATGTCATTCCTTCTTTGATTGTATTCTCTTCCTTTTTTACTCAAATACTCTTTATAAACATATTCTCTTTTTATACATAATTAGGTGGCCTAATCCCCCAAACCAAGGCTGTTTGCTTTTAATTAAGAAATGAATTGTACATTAAAATTTCATGGGAAATTTGCAAAATCTCCATCTAATTTCTTAATGAAATGAATCTGATAGCTATTCTGTTTGCATTAGTCACAGCACATGCTATACATGAATTTAAGAAATGTATTTAGAAAACAGAGTTAAAACATATCAGAAAGTAGCTATTATCAAGGAATAAATATTTAGATAATTCCAAAGGCCAAAAAGTCCATCATCATATTAAACTATTATAAAAAATCATCTCATCTTTGTGACAAAGCAGTTTCTTACTTTCTAATCTTTCAATTAAGGAGCCTGTAAATCCATTTCAAAACTATTTTTAGAAAAATCAATTTAGAAAAAAAAGTATCTTCTAATCTCTAGTCACATAATATATAGATGTTGAGATCAATAAAGTCAAATGGGTAGTATTAGGATATGATATTTCTTACTATTATGAGCTTTCCCAATGGTTCAGTGGTAAAGAATCTGCCTGCAATGCAAGAAAAAAAAAAAAAAAAAACAGGAGATGCAGGTTCAATCCCTGGGTGGGGAAGATCCCCTAGAGGAGGAAATGGCAACCAATTCCAGTATTCTTGCCTGGAAAATCCCATGGACAGAGGAGCCTGGTGGGCCACACTCCATGGGGTCGCAAAGAGTAAGACAGGACTGAGTTCATACACATGTAACGTTTCTTACTATTTAGTTCAGTTGAGTTGCTCAGTCATGTTTGGCTCTTAGCGACCCCATGAACTGCAGCAGGCCAGGCTTCCCTGTCCAACACCAACTCCCGGAGCTTCCTCAAATTCAGTCCATCACGAAGGTGACGCCATCCAACCATCTCATCCTTTGTTGTCCCCTTCTCCTCGCACCTTCAATCTTTCCCAGCATCAGGGTCTTTTCAAATGAGGCACATCAGGTGCAAAAGTATTGGACTTTCAGCTTCAGCATTAGTCCTTCCAATGAATATTCAGGACTGATATCCTTTAGTATAGACTGATTAGATCTCCTTGCAGTCCAAGGGATTCTCAAAAGTCTTCTCTAACACCACAGTTCAAAAGCATCAATAATTTGGCACTCAACTTTCTTTATAGTCCAACTCTCATATCCATACACGACTACTGGAAAAACCATAGCCTTGACTAGATGGACCTTTGTTGGCAAAGCAACGTCTCTGCTTTTTAATAAGTTATCTAGTTTGGTCACAGCTTTTCTTCCAAGGAACAAGCATCTTCTAATTTCAAGGCTCCAGTCACCATATGCAGTGATTTTGGAGCCCAAGAAAATAAATTTTGTCACTGTTTTCATTGTTTCTTCATCTATTTGTCACGGAATGATGGAATCATATGCCGCAATCTTAGTTTTTTGAATGTTGAGTTTAAGCCAGCTTCACTCTCTACTTTCACTTTCATCAAGAGGCTCTTCAGTTCTTCTTCACTATCTGGCATAAGGGTAGTGTCATATGCATATCTGAAGTTATTGATATTTCTCCCAGCAATCTTGATTCCAGCTTGTGTTTCATCTAGCCTGGCATTTCACATGATGTACTCTGCATAGAGGTTAATAAGTAGGGAGACAATATATACAGCCTTGACAAACTCCTTTACCAATTTGGAACCAGTCTGTTGTTCCATGTCCAGTTCTGACTGTTGCTTCTTGACTTGCATACAGATTTCTCAGGAGTCAGGTAAGGTGGTCTGGTATTCCCATCTCTTGATAAATTCCACAGTTTGCTGTGATCTACAGAGTCAAAGGTTTTGGTGTAATCAATAAAGCAGAAGTAGATGTTTTTCTTACTATCAAGTAATACATTAATCAGCTCAGGCTGCCATACAGAATATCAGAAACTAATCAGCTTAAATAACAGAAATTTATTTTCTCACAGCTCTGGAGACCAAGATCAAATCCAAGATCAAGATGCCAACAGGGTTGGATTCTGGCAATGCTCTTCCTCTTAGCTTATAGACAGCTGCCTGCTTACCATGTCCTCACCTGGCCTTTTCTCTGCATGCACAGGGGAGAGAGATCTCTGGTGCCTCTTCTTCTTCTAATAAATACACCAGTCTTATCAGACTAAGGCCCCACCCTTATGACCTCATTTAACCTTTAAAGACCCATTTCCAAATATAGTCACATTAGAGGTTAAGACAAGCATACAAATTTTGAGGGGATATAATTTAGTCCATAACAAGTCCATCTATCTTAGTTGATGAAGAAAAGACTTGCTATGTTCAGGAGACCACACACACAGGGATAACCCTGATCAAAAGGTCATAATATAACATTCCAAAAATATACATAAATTTAAAATTTTAAAGTCTTTATTTCCATGGATCACTGATAAACTTTAATTCAAGTTCCATATTTTAAACAATTTACTCTCCCACCCAGATCCATTCACCAGAACAACTGCCACTCTGGAGCTAAAATAATTCCTTATCTGAGGTCTACTCTTCTTTGAGTCTGTTCAAAACACAACTCCATTTCAACTTTCAAAAGGAAGCAATATTATATAGTAGAAATTCAATTCATATTTAAAATAATAGATATTAAATTTAATTTTAGCTCTGATATCAATTCAACGACAGTATAGAGTTTCAATAACTAAATTTAACATCTTAAATTTTACCATTAACCTGGATTCAAAGATATCTATGATTAAGAGGTTGTGAGCACTTTAATATATGTATTTAAAGAATAATGGTAAATTAAGAGATGGCGAGAATACACAGAAGAACTTTACAAAAAAAAATTCTTCATGATCCAGATAATTATGATGGTGTGATCACTCACCTAGAGCCAGACATCCTGGAATGTGAAGTCAAGTGGGCCTCAGAAAGCATCACTACAAACA
>SJXQ01008004.1:0-18373 GCA_006408695.1 Aepyceros melampus | reverse complement strand
GGGTGACAATATACAAGCTTGACGTACTCCTTTTCCTATTTGGAACCAGTAGGCTGTTCCATGTCCAGTTCTAACTGTTGCTTCCTGACCTGCATACAGATTTCTCAAGAGGCAGATAAGGTGGTCTGCTATTCCCATCTCTTTAAGAATTTTCCACAGTTTATTGTGATCCACATAGTCAAAGGCTTTGGTATAGTCAATAAAGCAGAAATAGATGTTTTTATGGAACTCTCTTACATTTTCCGTGATCTGGTGGATGTTGGCAGTTTGATCTCTGGTGCCTTTGCCTTTTCTAAAACCAGCTTGAACATCTGGAAGTTCACAGTTCACGTATTGCTGAAGCCTGGCTTGGAGAATTGTGTTCATTACTAGCATATAAGATGAGTGCAATTATGCAGTAGTTTGAGCATTCTTTGGCATTGTCTTTCTTTGGGATTGGAATGAAAACTGACCTTTTCCAGTCCTGTGGCCACTGCTGAGCTTTCCAAATTTGCTGGCATATTGAGTGCAGCACTTTCACAGCATCATCTTTCAGGATTTGAAACAGCTCAACTGGAATTCCATCACCTCCACTAGCTTCGTTTGTAGTGATACTTTCTAAGGCCCACTTGACTTCATATTCCAAGATGTCTGGCTCTAGATTAGTGATCACATCATCATGATTATCTGGGTCGTGAAGATCTTTTTTGTACAGTTCTTCTGTGTATTCTTGCCACCTCTTCTTAATATCTTCTGCTTCTGTTAGGTCCAGACCATTTCTGTCCTTTATCGAGCCCATCTTTGGGATGAAATGTTCCCTTGGTATCTCTAATTTTCTCGAAGAGATCTCTAGTCTTTCCCATTCTGTTGTTTTCCTCCATTTTTTTGCATTGATCATTGGAGAAGGCTTTCTTATCTCTTCTTCCTGTTCTTTGGAACTCTGCATTCAGATGCTTATATCTTTCCTTTTCTCCTTGGCTTTTCACCTCTCTTCTTTTCACAGCTATTTGTAAGGCCTCCCAGGTATCCATTTTGCTTTTTTGCATTTCTTTTCCATCGGGATGGTCTTGATCCCTGTCTCTTGTACAATTTCATGAACCTCATTCCACAGTTCATCAGGCACTTTATCTATCAGATCTAGGCCCTTAAATGTATTTCTCACTTCCACTGTATAAATCATAAGGGATTTGACTTAGGTCATACCTAAATGGTCTAGCAGTTTTCCCTACTTTCTTCAATTTGAGTCTGAATTTGGCAATAAGGAGTTCATGATCTGAGTCACAGTCAGCTCCCGGTCTTGTCTTTGTTGACTGTATAGAGCTTCTCCATCTTTGGCTGCAAAGAATATAATCAATCTGAGTTCGGTGTTGACCATCTGGTGATGTCCATGTGTAGAGTCTTCTCTTGTGTTGTTGGAAGAGGGTGTTTGCTATGACCAGTGCATTCTCTTGCAAAACGCTATTAGTCTTTGCCCTGCTTCATTCCACATTCCAAGGCCAAATTTGCCTGTTACTCCAGGTGTTTCTTGACTTCTTACTTTAGCATTCCAGTCCCCTATAGTGAAAAGGACATCTTTTTTGGGTGTTAGTTCTAAAAGGTCTTTTAGGTCTTTATAAAACTGTTCAACTTCAGCTTCTTCAGTGTTACTGGTTGGGCATAGACTTGGATTACTGTGATATTGAATGGTTTGCCTTGGAGACAAACATAGATCAGTCTGTCTTTTCTGAGATTGCATCCAAGTACTGCATTTTGGACCCTTTTGTTGACCATGATGGCTACTCCACTTCTTCTGAGGGATTCTTGCCCCCAGTAGTAGATATAATGGTCATCAGAGTTAAATTCACCCATTCCAGTCCATTTTAGTTCGCTGATGCCTAGAATGTTGACATTCACTCTTGCCATCTCTTGTTTGACCACTTCCAATTTGCCTTGATTCATGACCTGACATTCCAAATTCCTATGCAATATTGCTCTTACAGCATCGGATCTTGCTTCTATCACCAGTCACATCTGCAGCTGGGTATTGTTTTTTCTTTGGCTCCTCCCTTCATTCTGTCTGGAATCATTTCTCCACTGACCTCCAGTAGCATATTGGGCACCTAATGACCTGGGGAGTTCCTCTTTCAGTGTCCTATCGTTAAGCCTTTTCATACTGTTCATGGGGTTCTCAAGGCAAGAATACTGAAGTGGTTTGCCATTCCCTTCTTCAGTGAACCACATTCTGTCAGACCTCTCCACCATGACCTGCCCGTCTTGGGTTGCCCCGCAGGCATGGCTTGGTTTCATTGAGTTAGACGAGGGTGTGGTCCTAGTGTGATTAGATTGAGTAGTTTTCTGTGAGTATGGTTTCAGTGTGTCTGCCCTCTGATGCCCTCTTGCAACACCTACCATCTTACTTGGGTTTCTCTTACCTTGGGTGTGGCGTATCTCTCCATGGCTGCTCCAGCAAAGCACAGCCACTGCTCCTTACCTTGGATGAGGGGTATCTCCTTACCACCACAGTTCCTGACCTTCAACATAGGATAGCTCCTCTAGGCCCTCCTGCACCTGCACAGCCACTGCTCCTCGGGTTGCTCATCCCAGCCGCCGGCCCTGTCCTCTGGCTTGGGTGGCTCCTCCCAGCCGCTTCCCCTGGCCTCGGGCTCAGTGTGGCTCCTCAGGATCACTGCCCCTGACTTCGGACATGTGGTGTCTCCTCCCGATCACCACTGACCTCGGACGCGGGGTAGCTCCTCTCAGCTGCCACCCCTGACCTCAGACGTGGGGTAGCTCCTCTATGAGATGTCATATTATCTGAAGATTTAATCTGATATAAAACAGAGACAAGTATTTATTATGAAATCTCATATTATGTGAGGATTTAATCCCTTACACAATAGAGCAGAATCATAAGTACACTTTGTCTATGGTTAAGGGAGAACAGTGAAGACCTAACTTTACCAGAGTAAAGAAAACAGACAGGGCTTCTTTTTTTCTAAGAGCCGGAAGGAATCTCAGATATTATGCAATGCAGTGTTCAATGATCAGCAAAAACAAAATTGCTTTTTATTTATAACTCAGTATTTTTCGGATCCCTGAGTCCTTGAGAACAACAGTAATGCATCACTCAATGTGAGATAAAGACATGGAGACCCCAAAAAGAAAAATGGTTATCTAATGCATCCAGCTAATCAGCAATGTTCAAACTACCATGTGATTTCACTCATTTCACAAGCTAGAAAGGTAATGCACAAAATCCTTCAAGCAAGTCTTCAGCAGTATGTGAACCAAGAAATTCCAAATGTACAAGCTGGATTTAGAAAAGGCAGAGGAACTAGAGATCAAATTACCAAAAGCTGTTGGATCATAGATAAAGCAAGGGAATTCCAGAAAAACATCTACTTCTGCTTCATTGACTGCACTGAAGCCTTTGTGTGGATCACAACAACTGTGGGTAATTCTTAAAGAGATGGGAATACAAGACCATTTTACCTGCCTCCTGTATGTAGGACAAGAAATAACAGAACGGGATGGGGAAATGCACTGTTCAAAATAGGATAAAGAGTACATCAAGGCTGTTTATTTTCCCTGCTTATTTAACTTCTCTGCAGAGAATATCATGTGAAATGCCAGGCTGCATGACTGACAAGACAGAATTAAGATTGCCAGGAAAAATAACAACCTCATGCACACAGATGATATCATTCTAATGGCAGAAAGAGAAGAGGAACTAAAGAGCCTCTTGATGAAAGTGAAAGAAGAGAGTGAAAAAGCTGGCTTCATTCAAAAAATGAAGATCATGGCATACAGTTTCATCACTTTATGATAAATAGAGGAGGGGAAAGTAGAAATAGTGACAGATTTTATTTCCTTGGGCTCCAAAATCACTGAAAATGATGACTGCAGCCACAAAAGTAAAAAAAATACTTGTTCTTTGAAAGAATAGCTATGACAAACCTAGATAGTGTCTTAAAAAGCAGAGATATCACTTTGCCAACAAAGGTCCATATAGTCAAACTATGATTTTTCCAGTAGTCATGTATGGATGTTAGAGTTGGACCATAAAGAAGGTTGAGAACCAAAGAATTGATGCTTTTAAACTGTGGTTTAGAGAAGCCTTTTGAGAGTCCCTTGTATAGCAAAGAGATCAAACCAGTCAATCCTAAAGGAAATCAGCCCTGAATATTCATTGGAAAGACTGATGCTGAATTTGAAGCTCCGATACTCTGGCCATCTGATGTGAAGAGCTGACTCATTGGAAAAGACCCTGATGCTGAGAGAGATGGAAGGTGGGAGGAGAAGGGGATGACAGAGGATGAGATGGTTCGATGGCATCACTGACACCATGGACATGAGTTGGAGCAAACTCCAGGAGACAGTGACGGACAGGAAGCCTGGGGTGCTGTAGCCAAAGGAATCACAAAGAGTGGACACGATTGAGTGAACAACAACAATCAATAATGAGGATTAGAGCTCAGATGCCTTGATTAACATTTGCTTTATCACAATTTAGGCACCAACTTTTTGAATAGGCAACCACCAGAACCATGACTCTCAAGATCTCTAATTACAGACCCATTCACAATTCACAATGGTACAATTTATGTTTATGGGCAGAGTTTCAGCTTCCAGTTTATCTCGAATAAAACTAAGTCTGTGGAAAGCAAACAGAAAGTGTGAGGATAAATGAGACCAGCTTACAATGATGAAAAGAGGGTTTTAAAAAAACTTACATTCTCTGGCCTTGTCATATTACTGATTCATACCTTCACACATAAAAGCGGGGTTTGTCTTACATTCTGATTAGATGGTACCTTGAAACTTCTGAGCCAAAAGTAAGAATTGTTGTTTTCTTCATTGAAGGGTGGTGGTAACTGATTTTTCACCAAGAAATTTTAAAGCAGAGCAATCAGTTTGTGCTGTTCTTTACATACATTTGATCCTTTCATCAGCAGTCCCTGATGAATGGCAAATTGATGTTATCTAAACACACTTACTGGAACAAAGTGTCTAGTACTAGAACTGGGAGATGAATGAACCATAGGGTGTGGCAATTCAAGAAACTCTAAAAACCTATTTATTCAGTAAAATCATCTGGGAGACTTAGAAAATGCAGAATATGGAAACCCGTCGTGAACTAACTGAATCAGAATTTCCACAGGCTGATACCCAGAATTCAACATTTACAAAAACTTTCCAGATAACTCATAATTATCTAATCCACCCAAGGAAATTTTTGCAACATTTTTCAGAACATGAAATGATGTTCAAATGATGGCATCAACTATGGCAATCAATTATAATCCTACATGAAATATAAGAACTAGACCTCCTGTCCTTCTCCTTCCTCCAGATATTTCATCTTTGTAGGACCCTTCCTATTTATTCATTAAACAAATAATTATTAAATACCTATTCTGTTAGACTTGAGAATATGATAATGGACACAATAGAAATGATTATTTTCTCATGAAGCCTATTGCTCTCAGTCACTGGACTACTACAAGAGATCTATCCAGGAAATCTTCCTGAATTTATATCTTGACTTTTTTATCTCACTTTTTGCACTTGCTACAGATAAGCCTTTGGGCTTCCTGGTCCAAATGGTTGAGAGCAACTGTGGTCAATAGCTCTTAAATGTACATATCCTCCATTCAATAGTTGATTCCAAAAGAAGTTCTCTGGCTCAGCTGGAGCTGAGTAGCTCTCCTGAATCATCCCCTGTGGCTTAGAGGAGAAGGGTCACATTACAGAGACAGAGTTGCTTCAACTGAACTACATCATCAGAGGCTGGGGCAATTCTATTAGAAAGAGACGATGGATAGACAATTAAATACATTTCAACAGCACTTCTCTGAGGACAATTCCTTTGAGCTGCTTACTGTCTGAATTTTGGCTCTGCTCAAATAATTAAGCTCTTATAGTTATTCTTTCATCATTCATTCATAAAACATTTATTATGCGTTGACCTGGTCCCAAAGATAAAAAGAAGCAAGAATTGTGTAGAGATTAGCAGTTAAGGCAAACAGGCACACAATGAACATTAGTGTTTAGCGAAATATTCTAAGTACCAAGAAAACACAAGCGACTTAAAGAAATCTTCACATGTTTCCTTAAATGAGTCTTAGTGGCTATATAGACGTTGTCCTGGCAGGTAAAGTGAGAAGGTTCCCAAACAAAGTATACTGTAGAAACAAAGTTTGTGTGCAGCAGAAAGAAGTTTCATGGCTGAGAAGTGTAACTATGGCTAGAAGACTAGTCACTGTGTAAGTGATTTGCCAGTCCTGCCACTGTGAGCTGTGAAAATAAGAGCAAGTTACTAAAACATTTAGTGAGTGTCCCATAGGATTGTTGTGAGGATTAACTTTTCTAATGCACATGACGGGTTTAGAATACTGCTGGCACATCTTTGGTGCTTAATAAATGTTTTATTATTGTTACCACTGTTGATTCATTATCACCATCATTTCGAACAAATGTACTGTTCCTCGGGGTTTTTCTTTGACTTGTGAGAGGAGAGCCCACTGTGTTTATCATCAGACCACAAATACCGTGATTCGAATGTGGCCCAGGTGCAGAGGGGCAAGTTCACAGCTCACCTTGCTGTTAGTCACGGTAGATGCCACAGACTCAGCTGAGGAGACTCCTTTCTTCAAAAAGCCACGTGCTCCTTTCACATAGTCACATACTCCCACCAAGAATTACCAAAGCTACCTGGTGCCAAAAAAGATTTCTACTGGCTCTACCTGTCATTCAGCCCAGTCCCCACCATGGAGTCCATAAACCAGAATCCAACCTCATTCTTTCAGAATAATGTTCCAAAGCATGAACCAATCTCAAAAACAACACCACACCACAGAGACAGCCAAGTTCCAACTTTGGAATTATTTCCTGTGTATTCCTGTGTATTCTTTGGCTTAAGAGATGAGACCAATGCTCCCTTAGGTTTTAGTAGGAGTTAGAGAATTGTTTCTATTCCTGCCAATCCTTTATCTCTTCAGTAAATTACCAACCATGAGGACATTATCATGTTGAACCAGAAAAGTCGATCCCCAAACCACTATCTTTGTGGATTCTTTTATTTCTAGCTTTGCCAAGGACCCCAAACTTGCTTCTTCTATACAAATAGGGCTCTTTCTATTAAAATTTGCCAGTCACTGTCTAGGTGGTTTGACGCAGATATAAAGGTCATGATCCTTAGTAAGTGTCCCTGGGTGAAACTCAGGTGATTAAAATGAACACACACAACATTGTAGGAACCAGCACAAGGCCGGCACAAGATAGACGCTCAAAGTGAGCATGTTCAGATGAATCTTGTCTCTTACACTGAGCCATAAGACACTAATTATATTTGACTGGCTTGATGTTTAAAAATCAGCAATTATATGTGATTTAACCTAATCATCATTCTGATGGGATTAATCAAGGGTATTGTTGAAGTATGGGAAAATAGCTACATGGACTAAAGATCTGGCTTTTAAAAGTTCAACTTTTTTCCTTGTTAGAAAAGCAATATATCAGAGAAGAATCTTAAAGAATAACTTCATTTGCACAATTTCTCCACTTTTACTGCCACTCCTCATGTGCAATCCATCATCACCTCTCCCTTGGAGTACTGCAAGAGCATCTTAACTGGTTTCTATGCTTTCATTCTTCTTGAATATGGGCATGAACTTGGATGAGCATACATGTACACATGTACACATGTACAATGGACATGTGTTTGAGCAAGCTCCGGCAGACATCAAAGGATAGGGAACCCTGGTGTGCTACAGTCCATGGGGTCACAAAGAGGTGGACATGACTGAGCAACTGAACAGCATAAAAACGAAACTAAACACATAGGAGACTTCCCTGGTGAGCTAGCAGGTAAGGGTTTGCCTGCTGATGCCAGGGACACAGATTCAATCCCTTGTTCAGGAGAATCCCACATGCCATGGAATAACTAAGCCACAACAAAGATCCCCTGGAGAAGGAAATGGCAACCCACTCCAGTATTCTTGCCTGGAGAATCCCATGAACACAGAAGCCTGGTGGGCTACAGTCCATGGGGTCGTAAAGAGTCGGACCTGACTGAGTGACTTCACATCACACCACAACTACTGAGCCCACTCTCTAGGGTCAACAAGATGACTGCTAAAGCCTGTGTGCCTAGAGTCCATATTGCACAGCAAGAGAAACCACTTCAACAAAGATATCGCTTGTTCACTGCAACTAGAGAAAGCCCATGCCATGCAATGAAGACCAAGCACAGCAAAAAATAAAATAAATAAATAAATAAAAGTAAACAAATGGGACCTACGTAAAGCTTTCCACAGCAAAGGAAACCACCAACAGAACAAAAAAGACAACTTACTGAATGGAAGAAAATATTTGCAAATGAAATGAGCAAAAAGGGATCCAAACAACATAAACGGCTCATACAACTCAACCTCCAAAAAGCAAACAACCCAGTTAAAATATGGGCAGAAGAAATGAATAGACATTTTTCCAAAGAAGATATGCAGGTGGCCAACAGATATATGAAAAGATGCTCAACATCGTTAGTCATCAGGGAAATGCAAATGAAAACCACAATGGGGATTAAAGAAAAGGAAAAAAGAAAGAAAAGACAAAACCTCAAATTGTAAATAGAAACAAGAACAAAGTAACATATACACAAAAGAGACAAAAACAGAACCAAAACCAAAACAAAACACAGAACTAAAGAAACAAAAAAGAAACCAAACAATTTTTAAAAGCTAAAAAAAATAAACAAACAAAACCAAAGCACAGTGCCAACTGAAGAATAAAGCAAAGAAAACAAAACAGACAAAAATTATCAGAAATCATTTTAAAAAAAAATGATTGAAAGATGAAATCTTCACACTTTTGGAAATAGGGATGGCCCTTGAGAATTTGGGCTTCCCTGGTGGCTCAGATGGCAAAGCACCTGCCCACAATGCAGAGGAGACCCAGGTTCAATCTCTGGATTGGGAAGATCCCCTGGAGAAGGAGACAGCAACCCACTCCAGTATTCTTGCCTGGAAAATCCCATGGACAGAGGACCCTGGTAGGCTACAGTCCATGGGGTTACAAAGACCTGGACACAACTGAGCAACTTCACTTTCTTGAGAATATTATACTAAGTGGAAAAAATCAAGCAGAGAAAGACAGCTACCATATGACTTCACTCCTGGTTCCAAACTGGTTCACTCTGGTTACAAACGTGAAATGTAAAAACAAACATACAGTGCAGTGGCTACTCGAGTGGAAGTCTCGGGAGGATGGTAAAATGGGTAAAGAAGGCCAACTGTATGGCGACTGATAGAAAATAAAGCTTTTGGTGGTGAGCACGCTGTACTGTTTCAGAACTTGAATTATAATTTTCCACACCTGAAATTCATATAATATTATAAACCAATGTAACCTCAATAGGGTGTTCCAAACATTTTAAAATAAAAAATGCTTTCTGCAGAAATTTAAAACCCTTAGGGAGAAATAACAGCTGTCAAAAGAACAATTTGATGTATGACTGAGGGAATTCAAACAGGGGTTCTATGACAGTCTGAAAAGGTGGGATGGGGAGGGAGACACAAAGAATATGGTCGTACCTGTGGCTGATTCTTGTTGATGTATGACAGAAAGCCACAAATTTCTGTAAAGCAATTATCCTTCAGTTCAAATTAAAAAAAAAAAATTAGTAATCTGAGAAAAGCAGAATAAAAGGAAATTTTCCAATTTTAACAACAACAAAGAAAGAACATTTCCCAATTCCAGGAGGCGTTCATAGCCTCCTAGAGGTTTTGCAAGCTTCTGCTCATGTGTTGAATTAAAACAACTCTTCCTTTCAATGAGAGAGACCTAATGAGCCTGACCCAGCATGAAGCCAGTGCAGACAGTCAGCAAAGAAGGAGCCCAGCCCTTCCCCCTAGGGGTCAGGCCACACCATCCTCTGGGCTGTGATTGGCTCCAGCTCTTGACTAAGGGACACTTAATGATGAATTAGAACTCTGCTAAAAGATCAGTCAGCAGAAAGAGAGAAGAGAGAAAGGTAGACCAACATTCTGGGGTGTGGGGAAAGGTAGTACAGTCTTCATCAGGACAGAGAAGTGAGAGGCTGAGAAGGAGCTCACTATCAAGTTTGCCAAGAGTCAAGTAGGCTAAACAGTTTTCTGTGTAGGCTTCTTACTTCATGCAATAAAAGGAGAGGGAAAAGGTCATTCTGTAGTTCAATCAGGTGAGAATTAGAAATTCCAGTGTCAAGCCAGAAATTCTAAAACTACAAAGACAATGAAATTTGAAGATAAGCCTGAGGGCAATGAGGGCCTTGTAGATGAGAACCAGCTGGACCTAGGTGCGAAGCATCAGGCAAATGGGAAACCAGGAGCAAGTGGGAAGGCCAAGCTCTCTGCAAGGCAGGAGGCAAATGCAAAGTGCGACTTGCCCAGAAAAAGCCTCAACGCATACACCTGGCAGGAGATCCAGAGACACAATCAGGAGACTGATCAGTGGCTGGTGATCAATCGCAAGGTGTACGATGTTACTGGCTGGGCGGACAGGCATCCCGGTGGGCAGAATGTCCTCAAGCACTACGCTGGGGAAGACGCCACGGTAAGGAGCTCAAAGCCTGCCCTCTCTCTCTGTTCCAGCTGCTGGGTGGCTGGGACCTTGGTTGTCTTTCCAAAAGCATTTCAAGTACGTTTTCAAGCTCCATGATCACTCATCGCCTCCCAAACCACTTTTTCAGGATTCCTATCCAGCAAAAACTTGAAAGCTAATTCAGCCTCAAGGTCTAGCTATTATTTGCACTAGGTTTGGGGTGGGCTTAGATGTTGACAGTAGATACTATGTGTATTTCAGGTTTTGGTTTTTGTTCTTGGCATTATGTTTTTTGTTTTATTTGTTTTGTTTTGAAATGTAGTTATTGTCTTATAAGAAGAAAATTACAAATAGGTGAGTAAAATCTGGAAAAAAATGTCTTCACCCAAGTAGAAATTTCTCAGACTCCTACAACTGGAGTGCATGAAATAGACAGTGGTTCATCTGGGGAGTAACAAAATGTTGAGCAATGTTTAAAGCATACAGTGACACAGACTTTTAGACTTGGTAGAGTTCTTTTTACTCGTGCAGTTCATTCAGTGTGATACAGGTAATACAGCCCACTTTTATGGAAGAAGTAACTGAAATCAGAGTGGTTAAGTGACTGACCCAAGTTCACCCAGCCAACGGATCTCAGTTTCAAAACACTTACCTTTCTTAACTTTCAGTCTTAACCACTTCCTTAACTGGTTTTCCTCATAAATCTCCTCCACCAAAATAGCTGAAAAAAAAAAAATAGACTTTCAATGGATGCCTAAAATACCATGCATCATGTATGTTAAGTAGCTTTCAGTTCAGTTTAGTTCAGCCACTCAGTCATGTTTGACTCTTTGCAACATGAATTGCAGCACGCCAGGCCTCCTTGTCCATCACCAACTCCTGGAATTCACTCAAATTCATGTCCATCGAGTTGGTGATGCCTTCCAGCCATCTCATCCTCTGTCATTCTCTTCTCCTCCTGCCCCCAATCCCTCCCAGCATCAGGGTCTTTTCCAATGAGTCAACGCTTCACATGAGGTGGCCAAAGTACTGGAGTTTTAGCTTTAGCATCATTCCTTCCAAAGAAATCCCAGGGCTGATCTCCTTCAGAATGGACTGGTTGGCTCTCCCTGCAGTCTAAGGGACTCTCAAGAGTCTTCTCCAACACCACAGTTCAACAGCATCAATACTTCGGCCCTCAGCTTTCTTGACAGTCCAACTCTCACATCCATACAGCCACATTTAACTCTTTGTGACCCTATGGACCACATATTGCCAGGCACCTCTGTTCCTGGGGTTCTCCAGGCATAAGTACTGAAGTGTGTTGTCATGCTCTTTTCCAGGGGATCTTCCTGACCCAGGGATTGAACCTGTATCTCTTACCTCCCCAGCAATGGCAGGAGTGTTCTTTACCATTAGCACCACTTGGGAAGCCTTGAGATACCATAGACACATTCAAAGGCATGACTTCACTTAAACCTCACCATAAGGAAAGTGAATGGTATTCCCATATTAAAGATGAAAAAAACTGATGCTAAAATATGAAAATAATATATCTCACAGTCCACAAATAACAGTGACAAATTTTAAAATCACATAGGTTTTTTTTTTACCATAAAGTCCATTATAGCTGATTTTAAAAATAAAATTTCCATTTAATATTGATGAAGGAGGTTTCTCAATCCTTAAATACATTTAGGAATCCCTTCTAAAATATTCTATAGAAAGTTGGTTTTAGCCAAATTAGGAACTTTTTCTCTACATTATACACATGAAGAAATGGAGAATAAAAGGTGTAAAATAAACTAATTCAAGATCAGAAAATTAGCATATTATAGAGTAGAATTTAAACAGATTATTTTTATGTTATCCTTATTGTTTTCATGTTAGTATATAATTTTTCCAACTGGTTTCAAAGCATAGGATTAAAAATATTGATTCATGAAGCTCTGCTCTGAGTGTTACCTGACTGATAAAAACAGAATACACAGCATACGTCAAGTTTACAAAGTAAGAAAGACTTTGTTTTTTGACCCAACAACATATTCTTTCCCCAATTCTCATTTTCCACAAATTTCTCAACTTCTCTGTCTAATCAGGGTCTTCTACCATCTTCTTGTCTTGATTCTATAGTCAGAGGAAGGCCTTTATGAACACACCCTTCCACATCCCCACCACTCCAATCTGATCTGATATTTTTAAAACAAAGCTCAAACTTTTCCTGGGAAAGTGTGCATGAGCTTGTAGTCCATGATGGGAGTCTCACATGTGTCAGGAAGACTCTAGGAAGCCAGAGTGCTGCGGATAGAAGAAGCCAAGTGACAGGCATTTTTCTAAGAATTGGGAGAAAAATTAACAAAAATAAAGGAAAAAAATACTTGCTGATGAATGACAGAAAACCACAAAATTCTGTAAAGCAATTCTACTTCAGTTAAAAAAAAATAAAGTGGCCAAAAAAAAGAGGAAAAAAATACCACAGATCTCATCTCCACAACACAAAGAAAATACGGACAATGCTTTTCTAACACAAGTCACAGAATCAGCTCAGAGGATGTGTTAGAAAAATATGTACCTTCAATCACCTTGAATATAACTGGTAGACATAGCTTGCAGAAAGCAGGTCAGCTAATGAATTTGCAATTTGCTGGTGAATTTTTATCTCCCAGAAGTTAGAGAAAGACCATGATTCTGCATCCAATTCTAGTCAACAAGGAAGAATTGGTTAATAAAATGGAAACAAGCAGATCTTATGGGAAAGTACCCACGACACCTCAGGATTTGTGTCTCAAGGATGAACACCCTGAGCATGGTCAGTCATGTACCCTAGACTTTTAGAAGGCAGATCCAGAATGTTCAGAGAAAAGTCTCCAGTGGATGATGGCTAGAGAAGAATGGAAGGGTGCCAGGAGAATTCTGACAACCATGGTATCCCATGGCCACTCAGAGTACATGAGACTGAGGTGCAGTATACTGGTTATATAAGCCAGGGGAATGTTCCCTACCCAGGGATCCAACCTGCATCTCTTATGTCTCCTTCATTGGCAGGTGGATTCTTTACAACGAGCACCACCTGGGAAGTCCCAAGTTTTATATAAGTAAGTCAACAATATTTCTGGACTCCACAAAAAGAAGCAAACACAATCTTGTGAGGTGTGCACAAGAGCAACATGTTCAGAACATAGAAGTCAGGGTTATTATCCACTGTGCACAGTCAGCCACCTCCTTGCATCTGAACATCATGCTCTGAGAGGGACACCGAGAAACTCAAACTCTTCATCACAGTAAAAATCCAATATGACAGGAAAAAGATGACAAAAGCCTAGAGGAAATATAGCAAAATTTGTTTCAACTGCTTGGAAGACTGCAAGGTGGAGAGGATAGAGCTGTGTGCAAGTCCAAGAGTCATGTGGAATCAGCAGAGGCAAGGCTGGGGTGGGGCAAAAGAGGATGTGTACAGAGGTGGCATACAGATCGGGTTCACATCACAAGTGAGCACCAGCAGAATAGGTGTCCCAGCTTGGCCACATCCTTTGCTTAGCACAATCCTGGTCGATATGATGACTTGAGAATGAGAAGAGAGGAAGGAGGAAGAGAGGATGAAGGGTGTGGGAGGTAAAGAAAGAGACAAGACAAGGAGGAGAGGGAGAAAGGGTCTTGAGTTCTGAGTGAAGGACTCTGGATTTTACCATCACTGTAGGTTTCCTCTCCTCCCACTGCAGGTAATGACACTTCTCTAGCCCAGCATCCCTTCCTACACCCAATCCTACAGGAAACCAACCAGGATTCTGAGCTGTTTGTAAAAGGAAAGTTGTCATCAGTAAAAACTGCATCTTTTGTGAGCTGTCAATATTGTTTTACTTTAAAACTAAATCTTAATTTGTTTCTCATTTGAATGATGGTTCAAGTTGAAAAAAGGTACAAGAGTAAAGAGACAAGTGCAGTTAAAGGGCTAATGGGTGATAATGGCCATGAAGAGGGACTCTTTTTCAAACGCCAGCCTGTTGGTTAAGTAAAGGCTGAAGATCAAGAAGAGTTAGTCAAGGCAGAATGGATACAAGCATCCATATGGCTGTCCCTTTGCTGTCCACCTGAAGCTATCACAACATTGTTAATAGGCTATGAGATAAGATGAAGTCACTCAGTCGTGTCCGACTCTTTGCGACCCCATAGACTGTAGCCTACCAGGCTCCTCCGTCCATGGGATTTTCCAGGCAAGAGTACTGGAGTGGGTTGCCATTTCCTTCTCCAGAGGATCTTCCCAACCCAGGGATCGAACCCAGGTCTCCCACATTGTAGGCAGACGCTTTACCGTCTGAGCCACCAGGGAAGGCTATAGTCCCATGTAAAATAATTTTTAAAATAAATAGTCAAAACAAAGGAAGGAGTCCTGGGAACATGCTGAAGTCCTGAAAAAGGCACTGACAACAGAAATGAGGAAGAGAGGATGGGTAACCAGGAGACATAATTTATAATAGGGCATAAGTGGCTGGGTAAGTAACCAAGAGTAAGGAGTCTAAACTGTCTGATGGATGACTTATGTAGGTAGGTGGGTGGCAGTTGTCATTACGAGATAATGAAGCCAGGAAGATAAACAGGTTTGGTGGGGGCAGTGGAGATAGAGTCTGGTCTGGAGCATAGTTAAGTATATCACAGGAAAAAATCTCAAATAATGAAAGTTCTCAAATAATAGAGTGAGTTATGGCCAAAAACAAAACAAAACAAAAATATCCCTCTCTTTATCCATGTGGATGGAAGGGAATCTTGATGACTTCATGTAAACATTCTCCACCGGAAGTGGCTTTTTTCCACAACAAAGGCAATGACTATATTCTCCAGATAAATCAGCCTACTCAAAACTTGTGATCTCCCAGAAATATGAGGTTGAGGTGAGGTCGCTCAGTCGTGTCCGACTCTTTGCGACCCCATGGACTGTAACCTACTAGGCTTCTCAGTCCATGGGATTCTCCAGGCAAGAATACTAGAGTGGATTGCCATTTCCTTCTCCAGAGGATCTTCCCAACCCAGGGATTGAACCCGGGTCTCCTGCATTGGAGGCAGACGCTTTAACCTCTGAGCCACCAGGGAAGCAAATATGAGGGACCTTGATTTAGCATTTGCCTTGAAACGGGTGAGATCTGAGAAGGAACCAGAAGAGGAACTACCCAAAGGTGTAGGAATGGGTGTCTGTGCTTGGGTATTGAATATTCTGGTGAGGTTTTTTGTTTGTTTGTTTGTTTGTTTGTTTGTTTTGGCTGTGCTGCAAGGCGTGTGGGACCTTAGTTGCCCAACAGGGATGGAACACACACCCTCCATTGGAAGCATGGAGTCTTAACCACCAGACTGACAGGGAAGTCCCCTGTGAGCTTTTTGAGATAATTAAATCAAAATCTATGTTCTAGTTATATTGTTTTGTGACTATATACATAAATTCACCATGGGTGGGTGTTTTTTTTTTTTTTTTCTGAATTTGGGGAAGTTTCAACTCACTTCAAATGAACCAAATAATAATAATATTAAAATATCATCTTTTAATGGCATCTGATTCCAAAGCTTAAGCTTTTTCATGCTAGGCTAAGTCTTCAGAAAGATTTTCTAATGACTGAATAAATAAATGAAGGAATAAATGAGCCTATGGAGCAGATTAAGTAGTATCCACAGTTAGAAAACAAACTGAAGCTTCAGAGATTAAGCAAATTTCCCAATATAAACAACATACTTCACTGCTCCCTATACTGTATTTTGGTGTAAATTTAATAGGCACACACTGATTGACTTCAGAACAAGATTTGGCAAATGGAGTATCTCCTGAATTCAACCCACCCGTGCCCTCTAGGCCAAGTGCCTTGATGTGGAGCACAGCCTGTATACAGTAGTTAAGCTCTAAGGACATGATCCTTCTGAGGCCTTCTCGCTTGACATACTTGTCTCTCCCACTAGCGATCATACTGCTCTTCCAATAAAGGACATCTTTTTGGCCCCCGTTTAATAACAGAAAAAAATCAGCAGGATTTCCAAAGTCACTTGTGAAAGCAGAGATAATCACATCTTTCCTCTGTGTTGATACTGTTTGGAAAATAATCAGCATTAAGAAGAGCTACAGTATAAATGTATGAATAGGTTAGGAAATAGAGATGATGGTTGAGAAGTGAATCAAAAGATAACAGATGAAAATGAGAGATGATAAAGTAGTTAAAAGGTCAGAAAATAGAGAAGCTGAGAGTGAGGAAGAGAGAGTAATGCTTAATACCCATATCTTTGAAACTCAATACTTCTCAACTTTCTCCTTTTTAGAGAAGCCCTATACTACTCTATTCATTCACCCTTTCCCTTGTTCATCAGACATCTCTTGATCACGTCATATTCCAGGCACAGCAAAAAACATCAGGTATAATTTCATCAATAGTGCATGGTCCCGGTCTTCAAAAAAGTCAAAAGCCACTAGAGAAGGCCTTTGTGAATACAAAGATTCACTGCAACATCATTTGAAAAGCTTTAGGAACAAAGTGTCATGGGAGCCCAGAAGAGATCATAAATAACTTTCCTCACTGTGTTAAGAAGGCATATTTCATCTGGATGTTCAAGAATGAGAAGGAACTTTTAAGTAGAAAAAAAAAAAATGGAGGAAAGCAGTCAAGGCAAAGGGAGAAGTATGTATTACAAAGCTTCAGAACTATACAGGGTCATGGAATGTTTATCGAATAGGGAGAGTTCCATTGGATAGGATGAGGCATGAAGGGTATGGTGAGAGATAAACCTGGAAAAGTAGGTTGGGGCCACAGACAAAGTGATGTACATCATTAAAACCTAAGGTGGGGAAACATTTTACTAACTGCTAGCATGCATATACTGATCTTAACATCCTCCCAAAACAATCCCATGTCACCCTTCTTTCAGGAAAAGAACTGTACATGTTAAGGCTGGAATGGACCTTTATGGCTTCCTGGCTTTAAAGCCACATAGCCTTGAGTTCAAATCCTGGCTCTCCCACTTACTGTGGTAATGCTCAGATTTGGAGTCTTTATACGTATAACAAAAATGATAGAACCTCACAGAAGTAAGTTGATGATGATGAGTTGGCCCACAGAGTACCTTGTACACAGGATACACTAAAAAAATGGTGTTACTCCCTCTCCCCTTCATTTACTCTTGGACTTTCTTCAGGAGGAGCATACTTGTCAAATAAAGTTAATTAAGAAAAAATAATAACTCATTTTTGAAGGTCTTTTGAGAAGAAGATTTCACAACTTAGTATCTAGACTCTAATAGGGAATTCCTTCAAACAATATTCTAAGACTACTTAAGCCACTTTTGTACTGACCATTAATACAATGAAAAGAGTTCTACACACCAGGGCAATTCTTACTCTTCTGGAAAACTCTGCAGGTCTTCAGGCTCTGTTGTCACAGTATTGACCTGTGAATCTTGCTGAAAATCAGAATAAACAGTGAACCCAGAGGAATATTAGTGTCAGCACACTGTTCCAGGGCTCTGGGTGACTTCCCAGAGTAAGATGCAAGTCCAGGGCCTCACCCCTGCTCTACACTCTGATCTTGATCCCTCAGAATGTTTCTCACCCTCATCTGTTCCTTAACAGCAGGCAGAACATGATTTTTCAGTATGGGCCACCCTGAAATGTTTTAGTCACATTGTTAATCATCGAATGACTCTCATCCTGGTTAGGTAAACTAACTTTAGGGTCATTGAATGTGACAACGAAAACACATCTTTGAAAGCGTTTCCCAAGGGGATCAGAGAAAGTGTACAAAGGCAGTGTACAAACAGTAGATCCTGGACTGGTTCTAACAGATACAAATCCCTTCTTACATCACTGAATCTAGAAAAGTGAGTCTAAAGA
>SJXQ01008003.1:391806-420197 GCA_006408695.1 Aepyceros melampus | reverse complement strand
AAACACATGAAAAGATGTTCAACATCACTCATTATCAGAGAAATGCAAATCAAAACCACAATGAGGTACCATTTCACATGAGTCAGAATGGCTGTGATCCAAAAGTCTACAAACAATAAATGCTGGAGAGGGTGTGGAGAAAAAGGAACCCTCTTACACTGTTGGTGGAAATGCAAACTAGTAGAGCCACTATGGAAAACAGTGTGGAGATTCCTTTAAAAATTGCAAATTGAACTGCTTTATGACCCAGCAATCCCACTACTGGACATACACACCAAGGAAACCAGAATTGAAAGAGACATGTGTACCTCAATGTTCATCGCAGCACTGTTTATAATAGCCAGGTCATGGAAGCAACCTAGATGTCCATCAGCAGACATATGGATAAAAAAGCTGTGGTACATATACACAATGGAGTATTACTCAGCCATTCAAAAGAATACATTTGAATCAGTTCTAATGAGGTGGATGAAACTGGAGCCAATTAAACAGAGTGAAGTAAGCCAGAAAGAAAAACACCAATACAGTATACTAACACATATATACGGAATTTAGAAAGATGGTTAATGATAACCCTGTATGCGAGACAGCAAAAGGACACAGATGTATAGAATGGACTTTTGTACTCTGTGGGAAAGGGACTGGGTGGGATGATTTGGGAGAATGGCATTGAAACATGTATAATATAAAGTAAGGAATGAATCACCAGTCTGGATTTGATGCAGGATACAGGATGCTTGGGGCTGGTGCACAGGGATGATCCAGAGAAGAGAACAGGTATCATAAAGATAATCAAAGTTTCTATCTCTAGGAATGAGAAAAGAAAAATGAAACCAAAGTATGAAAGTAGATAAGGACATAAATTAAAAAGTTAAAAATAGTTATACAGAGAATATCAATGAATAAAAAACTGGCTCTTAAAAATATAATTCAATATAATTGATAAAATTCTAGTAAAAGAGCTGAAAAAAAAAGGGAGAAGAGACAAATCACTGATATCAGAAATGAAAGACAGTGTATCATAAAAATGTTACAGCAATTAAAGAATATAACATTACAAAAATTTCCACTCAAATTTAATAACTTAAATACAATTCCCAAATGCCAGATTAAACAAAAAACAATTAAGATAAAATAGATTATCTCAATTCAAATTACCATTAAATAGCTTAATTTTATAACTTAAAATCTCAAACACATTATAATTCTCATAAACATTCCAAGATTTAACACAAATTTTATACTACATTTTAAACTAAACTTCTATAATATATGAAATCAATAATAAAAAATCACTCCATTAAAATAATGGAAAAATGTATTTTTTAAATAATCAAATGAAAATATTTACAAAATAATTCATTATTATAAAAATACAAACTAAAAATATGATAACATTGCAGTCCTATCAGATAGTTAAAGAATAAAGATACTATAAAATCTTGGTGAGGATGCAAAGAGACTAGACCATGCAAGCATTGCTGATGAGAATATACAATATAACTACCAATCTAGAAAACTGACATTAAAAAGAAAGAAAGAAAAAACGAAAAAACTAAATATGAGACAAGCACAAGACCCAGAAACTGCACTCAACATTATTCCATAAAAATGGAAACTTATGTTCATGTAAAAACCTATACACATTTTTTTTCTTAACCCAAAACTGGAAAATGTACAGATACTCTTAAATTGGTAAACAGTTAAAGAAGTGTGAAAGTGAAAGTTGCTCAGTCGAGTCTGACTCTTTGCAACCTCATGGACCATTCAGCCCACAGAATTCTCAATGCCAGAACACTGGAGAGTGTAGCGTTTCTTTTCTCCAGGTTATCTTCTCTACCCAGGTATGGAACCCAGGTCTCCCACATTTCAGGTGATTTCTTTACCAACTGAGTTATACTTACATACCATGGAATATTACTCAGTCATTAAAAGAACAAACAATCAATATACATGAAAAGTTTAACCTCTAGGGATTTATCTGGGTTAAAAAAAAAAAGCCAATCCCAAAATATTACATATTATATTAATTAGTTTAATACTTTAAAGGATAACATTTTTGTAGAAAAGAGTATATAAGAGTGGCCTGGGGTCGGGGAAAGGAGGAAGTTGTGTTTGTAGTAAAGCAATAGATAGGTTCCTGCATTCTGATGCTGATGACATGATCTTGTCTCTGATGATGGATACATGAAACTGCACATGTGATAAAACTATGGAGAACACACATACACATACACACACACACACACACTGATTCACATAAGTAAAGCATAAGGAAAAAATTTTGAAACCTCTCAATATCCATCTCAGGTAATCTATATTCTAAACCTGTTAAATATTTGATCTTAGTTAGGAGTCTTCTTTTAATAATAAGTGAGCAAAAGTGAAGTTTTGGAGAAGGCAATGGCACCCCACTCCAGTACTCTTGCTTGGAAAATCCCATGGATGGAGGAACCTGGTGGGCTGAAGTCCATAGTGTCGCTAAGAGTCAGACATGACTGAGCGACTTCACTTTCACTTTTCACTTTCACTTTTCACTTTCATGCATTGGAGAAGGAAATGGCAACCCACTCCAGTGTTCTTGCCTGGAGAAGCCCAGGGACGGGGAATCTGGTGGGCTGCCGTCTATGGGGTCGCATAGAGTCAGACACAACTGAAGCAACTTAGCAGCAGCAACAGCAAGTGAAGTTTATAGCTCATGATTTCCATTATATTTAATTTAAGGTACAGAATGTTATGTTCCCCGTGGTGCTTGTTTTATATACAGTGTAAGAAGATACATCAATTGCTGAGTGAATATATGAATACATTTCTGATGGCCTAAATTATATCAAATAAAATGCTAATGCATGCATGGTAATTTTTTACTTTATTGACTATAATAAATATTATAATTTTGAATATTGCATATATGTGCATCTTTAACATATCTTTCTAACTATTTTTGCACATGTAAGCACACAGGTTTTAAAATGCAATCAATTTTCCCTAGATTTTTTATATTTTGAAATTAAGTTAATTTTCATATCATTAACATTTGACACAATATGAATCATGATTCACCTACTTTATAAGCAAAGATTGAATGTAGAAGAAAATAAGCCAATACTGTGCAAATGATTATGATATTACTTTCTGTTGTATAGATAACAAAAAATAATTTATCTTTATAACATCAAAACAGGAAAGATAAAAGATGAATAAAATGTAGACCTTAGAGTGATTAGTTATGCTACAATAATGCTTATTGTTAGAATAAAAGAAGAAAAGTAATTTAACATATTTGAAATGACTTATTTGTATTAAAAAGTAGGATTTTAACACATTATTTGATAACTTAATCATGAGCAATAAGGCATAGATTAAAGGATGCTTTAAGTTAACTAATATTCAACCAACAGACTACTTCTGCAAATAATAATTCAATCCAAATTAATAGCAAATCAAGTTGAAAATTTGACAACTGGTTAAAATTTTACTTTCTAATTTACAAATTCCCAATGAGAAAAAATTGGAAAGCTCTATTTGAAAACAACTGTTGGGGTGAGCCCATTTGCCACTGTCCTGAATTACCAGTTTCACTGTCCTGAATTATTGGGGTTTCCATGATGGCTTAGGAAAACCAAAGGAGAAAAGAAAAGATATAAGCGTCTGAATGCAGAGTTTCAAAGAATAGCAAGGAGAGATAAGAAAGCCTTCCAGAGATCAATGCAAAGAAATAGAGGAAAGAAACATAATGGGAACTAGAGATCTCTTCAACAAAATTAGAGATAACAAGGGAAAATTTCATGGAAAGATGGGCTCAATAAAGGCCAGAAATGGTATGGGCCTAACAGAAGCAGAAGATATAAAGAAGAGGAGGGAAGAATACACAGAAGAACTGTACAAAAAGATAACTTCATTCCCCAGATAATCACAAAGGTGTGATCATTCACCTAGAGCCAGACATCCTGAAATGGGAAGCCAAGTAGGCCATAGGAACCATCACTATGAACAAAGCTAGTGGAGGTGATGGAATTCCAGTGGAGCTATTTCAAATCCTAAAAGTTGATGTTGGGAAAGGGCTGCACTCAATATATCAGCAAATTGGAAAACTCAGCAGGGCCACAGGGCTGGAAAAGGTCAGTTTACATTCCAATCCCAAAGAAAGGCAATACTAAAGAATTCACAAACTATGACACAATTGCACTCTTCTCAAATGGTAGCAAAGCAATGCTCAAAATTCTCCAAGCCAGGCTTCAGCAGTTTGTGAACCGTAATTTCCGGATGTTCAAGCTTGTTTTAGAAAAGGCAGAGGAACCAGAGATCAAATTACCAACATCCACCAGATCATCAAAAAAGCAAGAGATTTTCAGAAAAAAAAAAATCTATTTCTGCTTTATGGACTATGTCAAAGCCTTTGACTATATGGATCATAATAAGCTGTGGAAAATTCTGAAAGTGATGGGAATACCAGGACACCTGACCTGCCTCTTGAGAAACCTGTATGCAGGTAAGCAAGCAACAGTTAGAACTGGACATGGAACAACAGATTGATTCCAAACTTGAGTATGTCAAGTCTGTATATTGTCACCCTGCTTAGTTACCTTATATGCAGAGTACATCGTGGGAAATGCTGGGTTGGAGGAAGCACAAGTTGGAATCAAGTTTGCTGGGAGAAATATCAATAACCTCAGATATGCAGATGACACCACCCTTATGGCAGAAAGTGAAGAAGAACTAAAGGGCCTCTTGATGAAAGTGTAAGAAGAGAGTGAAAAAGTTGGCTTAAAGCTCAACATTCAGAAAACTAAGATCATGGCATCTGGTCCCATCATTTCATTGCAAATAGATGGGGAAACAGTGGAAACAGTGGCTGAATTTATTTTGGGGGGTTCTAAAATCACTTCTTTGAAAGGAATGATGCTGAAGCTGAAGCTCCAGGACTTTGGCCACCTCATGCGAAGAGTTGACTCATTGGAAAAGACTCTGATGCTGGGAGGGATTGGGGGCAGGAGGAGAAGGGGACGACCAAAGATGAGATGGCTAGATGCATCACTGATTCCATGGGCGTGGGTCTGGGTGAACTCCAGGTGTTGGTGATCGACAGGGAGGCCTGGCGTGCTGTGATCATGGGGTCACAAAGAGTCGGACACGACTGAGCAACTGAACTGAGCTGAGCTGAGTTGAAAATCACTTCAGATGGTGACTATATCCATGACATTAAAAGATGCTTACTCCTTAGAAGGAAAGTTATGACCAACCTAGACAGCATATTAAAAAGCAAATACATTGCTTTGCAAAAAAAGTCCATCTAGTTAAGGCTATGGCTTTTCCAGTAGTCATGTACAGATATGAGAGGTAGACTATAAAGGAAGCTGAGTGCCGAAGAATTGATGCTTTTGGACTGTGGTGTTGGAGAAGACTCTTGAGAGTCCCTTGGACTGAAAGTAGATCCAACCAGTCCATCCTAAAGAAAATCAGTCCTGACTGTTCACTAGAAGGACTGATGCTGAGGCTGAAACTCCAATTATTTGGTCACCTGATGTGAAGAGCTGACTCATTTGAAAAGACCCTGTTGCTGGGAGAGATTGAAGGAGAGAAGAGAAGGGCACGACAGAGGATGAGATGATTGGATGGCATCACCAACTCAAGGGGCGTGTGTTTGAGTAAACTCCGGGAGTTGGTGATGGATAGTGATGCCTAGTGTGCTGCAGTCCATGGCATCACAAAGCATTAGACACGACTGAGTGACTGAACTGAACTGAATGGAAAGTGGGATGAAGAAGTTTTCCAGCTATTATCATTGAATAGTCTATTAATTCCTCCAATTATGACAATAATTATTTTTCTAAGAAGAAGGGGTTGACAGAGCATGAGACGTTTGGATGGCATCAATGGACATGTGTTTGAGTAAACTTTGGGAATTTGTGATGGGCAGGGAGGCCTGGCATGCTGCAGTCCATGGGGTCTCAAAGAGTCTGACATCATTGAGCATCTTAACTGACTGAACTGACTTTGCATATAAGTTAAATAAGCCGAGTGCAAATATGCAGCCTTGATGTACTCCTTTCCCGATTTGGAACCAGTCTGTCGTTCCATGTTTCATTATAACTGTTGCTTCTTAATCTGCATACAGATTTCTCAGGCTGCGGTCAAGTGGTCTAGTATTCCCATATGTTTAAGAATTTTCTACAGTTTGTTTTGATCTATACAGTTAAAGTCTTTGGCTAGTCAATAAATCAAAATTAAATGTTTTCCTGGAACTCCCTTGCTTTTTTGATGATTCAGTGGTTGCTGGCAGTTTGATCTCTGCTTCCTCTTCCTTTTTAAATCCAGCTTTTACATCTGTATGTTCAAGGTTCACATACTCTTGAAGCTTGGCTTGGAGAATTTAGAGCATTACTTTGCTAGCATGTGAAGTAAGTGCAATTGTGTGGTAGTTTGAACATTCGTTGGCATTGCCTTTCTTTGGAATTAGAATGTAAACTGACGTTTTCCAGTCCTGTGGCCACTGCTGAGGTTTCCAGATTTGCTGGCATATTGATTGCAGCATTTTCACACCATCATCTTTTACGATTTGAAATAGTTCCAGTGGAATTCCATCACCTCCACTAGCTTTGTTTGTAGTGATGGTTCCTATGGCCCGCTTGGCTTCCCATTCCAGGATATCTGGCTCTAGGTGAGTCATCACACCATCATGATTAACTGGGTCATGAAGATCTTTTTTTGTATAGTTCTTCTGTGTATTCTGTGTTTTCTTGCCACCTCACCTTAATATCTTCTGTTTCTGTTAGGTCCATACCATTTTTGTCCTTTATTGTGCTCTTGTTTGCATTACTTTGGATACTACAAAATTAGTATCCCTAATGTTCTTGAAGAGATCTCTAGTCTTTCCTATTCTATTGTTTTCCTCTATTTCTTTGCCTTGATCACTGAGAAAGGCTTTCTTATCTCTCCTTGCTATTCTTTGGAACTCTGCATTCAAATGGGTATATCTTTCCTTTTCTCCTTTATTAGTGTAAATAATTCTTGACTTGACCAACTTTGTCAATAAACCTAAAAAGTGATGGATACTTCTGCTAAATATTTATTTTAGTCAATTGATGAATTGGTAAGTGAGTTCAGTTCAGTTCAGTTGCTCAGTCACATCTGAATTTTTTGACCCCATGGAAGCAGCGTTCCAGGCTTCCCTGTTCATTACCAACTCCTGAAGCTTGCTCAAACTCATTTCCATTGAGTCTATGATGCCATCCAACTAGCTCATCCTCTGTAGCCCCTTTCTCTTCCTGCCTTAAATCTTTTCTAGCATCAGGGTCTTTTCCAATGAGTCAGTTATTCACATCGGGTGGCCAAAATATTTCTAACTTCAGCCTCAGCCTCAGTCCTTCCAGTGAATATTCAGGACTGATTTCCTTTAGGTTTGACTGGTTGCATCTCCTTTCAGTCCAAGCGATTCTCAATCGCTTGGTCTTCTCTAACACCTCAGTTCAAAAGTGTCAATTCTTTCGCTTTCAGCTATCTTTATGGTCCAACTCTCATATCCACACATGATTACTGGAAAAACCATAGCTTTGACTAGATGGGTCTTTGTCAGCAAAGTAATGTCTCTGCTTTTTAACTTGCTGTCTAGGTTGGTCATAGCTTTTCTTCCAAGGAGTAAGCGTCCTTTAATTTCATGGCCGCAGTTCCCATCTACAGTGATTTTGGAGGCCAAGAAAATAAAGTCTGCCACTATTTCCACTGTTTCCCCATCTATTTGCCATGAAGTGATGGGGCTGGATACCATGATCTTTGTTTTCTGAATGTTGAGTTTCAAGCCAGCTTTTTCACTTTCCTCTTTCACTTTCATAAAGAAGCTCTTGAGTTCTTCCTTGCTTTCTGCCATTAAATTAACATAATCCCAAAATTTTCACAGAGTTTTTAGTACTTACAATACCATCCTAATTTCTGAAGGTTACTATACTGTAACCAATACTAGTTGTAATGGAGCAATTTAACTAATTTTTTTTTTTTATTATTTTTGTCAACCAATGATATGATTTGCTGCTAAATAATTGTAAGATATATTAATTACTTATTTGATGTGCTTATTTAAAAAATATGTTTCTTATAAACCAATTCATAAAGAAATACATTTATAAATATGTAACCAGGAAGGGTTAATTTTGACTCCATACTGGACATGTTTCTGTGATTGTTTTCCCACTTTTGTTATTATAGGCATATATAATGACCTATCTCAGGAAGCCTTGCCTGTCCCCCTCTGTCTAACCCTTAAAATGCTTTGTTTTCCTCACAGGGAGATAACCTGACCCTGCTCACCTGTGAAGGACTGCTAATTCTTGAGTTCTTTGTGTGGTAAAAGTTATCCCTCAGATGTGGCTCAGAAATTCACATATTGATGGCTATAATCACAAATAGGTGTGGTTTCCTTGTTTATGCATATGACAGGAGATATTCCATTTCATACCACTGAGGAAATAAATGTAAGGAAGTACCGGAGGCATGCCATTTTAGGAGATATTTGCAAGAATTAAATGATTTCTTACTTTGTTTCTTCACCTTCCCCCATCTCTGACCCATGAAAGAACTTGAGATCCAGACTTGGACAAGATGGTTATTTTGGGATTTATACCAATGAAGTCTGCCATCTTTTTGGTCAGCTGGCTTTCTGAATAAAGTTGTATTCTTTGCTTCAATACTTTGTCTCTTGGATTTATTCATCTGTTGTGCAGAAAGCAGAGTGAACCTGGACTTCATAACCAATACATGTCATACACTTCTTTGTATTTTTAATCATATATATGATTTAGATATTCATATATATTATAATAAATATATGATTGAGATCATTTTTTAAATAAAAGCCCATAAAGTTAACCATAAAAATATAACAAATATTAGGAAATATATTAAAATTACCAAATTTTGTATGTTGGAGATTGAGTGTAAATGCTAGTTGAGAAGGGGGAAATCATTGAAATATAAAATGTTTAACAGTGGAGATGAAAAGAATAACAGAGATCAAATAAACTAAAACTAGTGATTTTAACTTGAAGAGATTAATTCAAATATGAAAAATTCAATGCAAAAAAAAAAAAAGAAGTCCCAGGGCACTGGACATAATTTGTATTTAACAGTAATATTCAGTTCAGTTCAGTTCACTTCAGTCGCTCAGTCATGTCCAACTCTTTGCGACCCCATGAATTGCAGCACCCAGGCCTCCCTGTCTATCACCATCTCCCAGAATTCACACAAACTCATGTCCATCAAGTTGGTGATGCCATCCAGCCATCTCATCCTCGGTCGTCCCCTTCTCTTCCTGCCCCCAATCACTCCCAGCATCAGAGTCTTTTCCAATGAGTCAACTCTTCACACGAAGTGGCCAAAGTACTGGAGTTTCAGCTTTAGCATAATTCCTTCCAAAGAATTCCCAGGGCTGTTCTCCTTGCAGTTCAAGGGACTCTGAAGAGTCTTCTCCAACACCACAGTTCAAAAGCATCAATTCTTTGGTGCTCAGCTTTCTTCACAGTCCAACTCTCACATCCATACATGACCACTGGGAAAATCATAGCCTTGACTAGATAGACCTTTGTTTGCAAAGTAATGTCTACTTTTGAATATGCTATCTAGGTTGGTCATACTTTCCTTCCAAGGAGTAAGTGTCTTTTAATTTCATGGCTGCAGTCACCATCTGCAGTGATTTTGGAGCCCCAAAACAAAAAGTCTGACACTGTTTCCACTGTTTCCCCATCTATTTTCCATGAAGTGATGGGACCAGATGCCATGATCTTCGTTTTCTGAATGTTATATAGAAAAACAGAAAAATAGAAGGAAGCAAGACTGAAAAATTAGACCAAATTGCATAGTCTGTCAATCCACAGGGAGTTTGTATATTTTCTGAATATTGCTTAGAAGTAACCAAATAATCTTAATTAACAAGGGAAAATATTATGTTTAAATTAATATTTAAAAATAAATCCAAAGAACTGCCAGTTGCTGTGTTCAATAAAGATTGTGAAAAATTGTAAAATTCTCTTTTAATCACTGACCTCTCACTGTTTAAAACTAGCATTGCATTAAAATCTCTCTTTTATTTGGCAAAAATCCTTGAATTCAACTTTTTTTGATTCTTTCAATTCCCACCAATCATTTTCTAAAATAACTTTAGCCAACTAAATTCATCTGAATAATTCAGGATAAGATAAAGTTAGCATACTGCAGAGCAGATGACAACAGAAGATGTAACCTTTATTTGAGAATACTTATTCTTTGGTTTCATAGGGCATGAATCTTAATGGTATAGTAAGTAGCATTAAAAGAATATTGAGTCTCCATGAGTGAAGTGAGAATAGTATGAATCAACCATCCAGATCTCCTGATATGTGCAAGCTGCTCTTTTAAGTGTTGCTGATATAGTGGTAAACAAACAAACAAAAAAAGCCCAGTCCCTGCATTATCCTGCATATATTATACAGGAATGACAGAAAGGGAACAAACAAATATTTACATAGATAATGTGGTTTCAAGATGGGATAAATGGTTATAGGGATAATAAAAAAAAGTTAAGGGTTTCACAATAAACTGAGGTTCCTATTTTAAACACAGTGGTTTAACATATATTCTTGAGAAAAGTGAGACTTAAGAAGGAAATTAATTTAAATGAAAAAGGAACATACGCTATGAGGACATAGCAAGGGGAAGAGTGCTCCAGACAGAAGGCAAATCAAGTATGCATTCATGAAATACAAACTCCTAGGCATCTTCAAAAAAGCAAGAGATAAGTGAGACCAGGCAAGCCTTTGACTTTTCTTCAAAAATAAATATAGTAGGTCTGGCATGAGATTCCTCCTATTAAAGCATCGACCAGGAGCAGGACTTTTTCACTGCACCTAAACATTCATTGCTGGAGGAGGGCATGGCAACCCACTTCAGTATTCCTGCCTGGAAAATTCTCATGGATAGAGAAATCTGGTGGGCTACAGTACGGCATCACAGACAGATTCAGACAAAACTGAGCGACTAAGCACAGCACAAACATTCATGATGCTGGAAACGTCTCATTTTCCTGAAAATTTTACCTCTGCCTTGAAAGTTATTTGAGATGTAAAATCAATATATATATAGGCAGTAGCCCTAAGGATCATTAGGGAAAATATGGATTTTCCAGAAGACAGAATAAAACATTAGTGAATTCTATTTTGGAAGTGTGGTCATCTGAATCAAAGAAAAGTATGTGTCACATTTGACTCACAGTAAATAAACTCAGACAAATGACATTTGAGCTCTACTTATGTAGATTGTCTTTATTATCCTGATAGTTTTCTAAAGAATGAGACTGAGTTGGAACCATATGATTTGAAACATCAGATATTTGTTTAATATCTAAATTATAACAAAATCTACCCATTTTTATCAAGATAATTGTTGTCATCTATACACAGAAGAACTGTACAAAAAAGATCTTCACGACCCAGATAATCATGATGGTGTGATCACTACTCTAGAGCCACACATCCTGGAATGTTAAGTCAAGTGGGCCTTAGAAAGCATCACTATGAACAAAGCTAGTGGAGGTGATGGAATTCCAGTTGAGTTGTTTCAAATTCTGAAAGACGATGCTGTGAAGTGCTGCACTCAATATGCCAGCAAATTTGGAAAACTCAGCAGTGGCCACAGGACTGGAAAAGGTCAGTTTTTATTCCAACCCCAAAGAAAGGCAATATCAAAGAATGCTCAAACTACTGTACAATTTCACTCATGTCACATGCTAGTAAAGTAATGCTCAAAATTCTCCAAGCCAGGCTTCAGCAATACATGAACCGTGAAATTCCAGATATTCAAGCTGGTTTTAGAAAAGACAGAGGCACCAGAGATCAAATTTCCAACATCCTCTAGATCATGGAAATATCAAGAGAGTTCCAGAAACACATCTATTTCTGCTTTACTGACTTTGCCAAAGCCTTTGGCAGCCTGACAGATCACAGCCTGACTGTGTGGATCCCAATAAATAGTGGAAAATTCTGAAAGAGATGGGAATACCAGACCACCTAACCTGCCTCTTGAGAAATCTGTATGCAGGTCAGGAAGCAACAGTTAGAACTGGACATGGAACAACAGACTGGTTCCAAATAGGAAAAGGAGTACGTCAAGGCTGTATATTATCACCCTGCTTATTTAACTTATATGCAGAGTACATCATGAGAAACGCTGGACTGGAAGAAACACAAGCTGGAATCAAGATTGCTGGGAGAAATATAAATAACCTCAGATATGCAGATACACCACCCTTATGGCAAAAAGTTAAGAGTAGCTAAAAAGCCTCTTGTTGAAAGTGAAAGAGGAGAGAGAAAAAGTTGGCTTAAAGCTCAACATTCAGAAAATGAAGATCATGGCATCTGGTCCCATCACTTCATGGGAAATAGATGGGGAAATAGTAGAAACAGTGTCAGGTTTTATATTTCTGGGCTCCAAAATCACTGCAGATGGTGATTGAAGCCATGAAATTAAAAGATGCTTACTCCTTGGAAGAAAAGTTATGAGCAACCTAGATAGTATATTCAAAAGCAGAGACATTACTTTGCCAACTAAGGTCCGTCTAGTCAAGGCTATGGCTTTTCCTATGGTCATGTATGGATGTGAGAGTTGGACTGCGAAGAAAGCTGAGAGCCAATGAATTGATGCTTTTGAACTGTGGTGTTGGAGAAGACTCTTGAGAGTCCCTTGGACTGCAAGGAGATCCAACCAGTCCATTCTGAAGGAGATCAATCCTGGGTGTTTTTTGGAAGAAATGATGATAAAGCTGAAACCAGTACTTTGGCCACCTCATGCAAAGACTTGACTCATTGGAAAAGACTCTGATGCTGGGAGGGATTGGGAGCAGGAGGAGAAGGGGACAACCAAGGATGAGATGGCTGTATGGCATCACTAACTCGATGGGCATGAGCCTGAGTGAACTCCAGGAGTTGGTGATGGACAGAGAGGCCTGGCGTGCTGTGATTCATGGGGTCACAAAGAGCCAGACATGACTGAATGACTGATTTGAACTGAACTGAACTGAATACAGTATAATTTATTATGCTTGCTGACACGATTTTCCAATTCTCATAACATTTACTTCCATGTAATTTAGAGGCAAGAATATTGTACTGAGTGTTAAGTGACATGGATTCAAGATCAAGTCTGCTATTAAGTTGCTGTAGCCATGCTAGAAATACTCTTTAAGACATTATTTCTTCATTTATATTAAAAATGAATACAGTTGTCTGCCTCCTTACAGAATTATTTTGAAGAACAGAAGGAATACGTATGAAAGTGTTGTTTAAAAATTGTGAACACCATTCAAATAAAAGATATTATTTTACTAACAAATAGATGATTTAAGACTGTAATTTCAGTGTAATAGAAAATCACTCTATTTAAGAAATACACCAATATTTCTAGTCATTACACAGGTACAGAATTATTAAATTATCATCATTTTAGAGAAATAAAATAATGCATTTTTATAATAATGTTATACTGTCCATTTAAATTCTGTATGTTCCTAGTTTCTGTGGATAAATTATCCCCATTATTATGCCCACTATCTGATAGCTTTGTGGGAAAAAAAAAGAATGTAATTACATATAATGAAGTTATATATTTATGTTTAATAGACATTTCGTGCTTAAAAAGAAAACATTGAAGAGAAAGATTTTCCTTTTCTGCTTGAGAAACCTAATGTGCTAAAAGCAATGTACAGTAAATTGATTAAAATACCTAAACAGATATATTTGTCAGTTTCTACAGGTAAAGCAAGGAAAGAGACATCAATCAGCATAATAGTTACTACCCAGAAAAGTTGTAATAGTTACTAAAATATAATTAAACTCATTAAAATATTTATATGTAAACTCTAATTAGCAAAAAAATACATGTACAATTACTAAATTTTTCACATTTTAATAGAGTCAATTGTAATTATAAATAATATTATGAATTTAATGGAAAAACTGAGCTAAAATTTCTGTGATACAGCAGCTATATAAAACATGCCAGAATGAGAGACACATTATTTAATGTTACTCTGTTAAGAATAAGATAACATCTTTGATACACATACACACTATATATTTACATTTACAATTGATATATTCCCAGAAGTATAAAACGAAAGAAAAAGGTGTATATACTAAAAGAAAAAGACTTCGGACAATCAGTTTAAGGCACAAGGAAGCCAGATAGAATGAATTTTCAACAACTATAATTCTCACCTGGATTCTTCCTTGTCAGGCAGTCTGTCAGTTCAGTCGCTCAGTTGTTCAGTCGTGTCCAACTCTGCGACCGATGAATCACAGCATGCCAGGCCTCTCTGTCCATCACCAACTCACGGAGTTCACTCAAACTCATGTCCATCTAGTTGGTGATGCCATCCAGCTATCTCATCCTCTGTCGTCCCCTTCTCCTCCTACCCCCAATCCCTTCCAGCATCAGGGTCTTTTCCAATGAGTCAACTCTTCACATGAGGGCCAAAGTATTGAAGTTTCAGCTTCAGCATCAGTCTTTTCAATGAACACCCAGGACTGATCTCCTTTAGGATGGACTGGTTGGATCTCCTTGCAGTCCAAAGGACTCTCAAGAGTCTTCTCCAACATCACAGTTCAAAAGCATCAATTCTTCAGCGCTCAGCTTTCTTCACAGTCCAATTCTCACATCCATACATGACCACTGGAAAAAACATAGCCTTGGCGAGACAGACCTTTGTTAGCCAAGTAATATCTCTGTATTTCAATATGCTATCTAGGTTGGTCATAACTTTCCTTCCAAGAAGTAAGCATATTTTAATTTCATGGTTGCAGTCACCATCTGCTCTGATTTTGGAGCCCCCCCAAATAAAGTCGGACACTGTTTCCACTGTTTCCCCATCTATTTCCCATGAAGTGATAGGACCAGATGCCATGATCTTCATTTTCAGAATGTTGAGCTTTAAGCTAACTTTCTCACTCTCCTCTGTCACTTTCATAAAGAGGCTGTTTAGTTCTTCCTCAATTTCTGCCAGGAGGGTGGTGTTATTTGAATATCTGAGGCTATTTTTATTTCTCCCAGCTATCTTGATGCCACCTTGTGCTTCATCCAGCCCAGCGTTTCTCATAAAGTACTCTGCATAAAAGCTAAATAAGCAGGGTGACAATATACAGCCTTGACATACTCTTTTTCCTACTTGAAACCAGTCCATTGCTCCATGTCCAGTTCTAACTGTTGCTTCCTGAACTGCATACAGATTTTTCAAGAGACAGGTCAGGTGGTCTGGCATTCCCGTCTCTTTCAGAATTTTCCACAATTTGTTGTGATACACAATCAATCAAAGGTTTGGCATAGTCTATAAAGGAAAACAGATGTTTTTCTAGAACTCTCTTGCTTTTCCCATAATCCAGCAGATATTGGCAATTTGATCTCTTGTTCCTCTGCCTTCTCTAAAACCAGCTTGAACATCTGGAAGTTCACGGTTCACGTATTACTGAAGCCTGGCTTGGAGAATTTTGAGCATTACTTTACTAGCATGTGAGATGAGTGCAGTTGTGTGGTATTTTGAGCATTCTTTGGCATTGCCTTTCTTTGGAATTTCTTTAAGGACTTCCCTTTTCGCTCAGATGGTAAAGCATTACAATGCAGGAGACCTGGGTTTGATCCTTGGGTCCAGAAGATTCCCTGGAGAAGGAAATGGCAACCCACTCCAGTACTCTTGCCTGGAAAATCCCATGGACGGAGGAGCCCAGTGCAGGCTACTGTCCATGGGGTCGCAAAGAGTCAGACACGACTGAGTGACTTCACTTTTTTTGGGATTGGAATGAAAACTGACCTTTTCCAGTCCTGTGGCCACTGCTGAGTTTTCCAAATTTGCTGGCATGTTGAGTGCAGCACTTTCACAGCATCATCTTTCAGGATTTGAATAGCTCAACTGGAATTCCATCATCTCCACTAGCTTTGTTCATAGTGATGCTCCCTAAGTCCCACTCGACTTCCCACTCCAGAATATCTGTCTCTAGGTGAGTGATCAGTAAATTTTTAATCCATTTTTCTGTTGATGGGCTGGGGTCTATTCCTTCCTGTTGTTCGATCTGAGACCAAACTATTGTGGAAATAATGAAATTGCCTTCAAATAAGGAAATGAGTATGTCAAGGCTGTATATTGTCACCCTGTTTATTTAACTTACATGCAGAGTACATCATGCAAAATACTAGGCTGTATGAAACAGGAACTAGAATCAAGACTGCTGGGAGAAATATCAATAACCCCAGATATGCAGATGACTCTACATTTATGGCAGAAAGCTAAGAACTCAAGAGCTGCTTGAGGAAAATGAAAGAGGAGAGAGAAGTTTGGCTTCAACTCAACATTCAAAAAACTAACATCATGACATCTGGTCCCATAACTTCATGTGAAATAGATGGAGAAACAATGGAAACAATGAGAAACTTCATTTTCTTGGGCTCCAAAATCACTGCAGATGCTGACTGCAACCATGATATTAGAAGACGCATACTCCTAATAAGAAAAGCTATGACCAAACTAGACAACATATTAAAAAGCAGACATATTACTTTGCCAAAAAAATGTTCATCTAGTCAAAGCTATGGTTCTTCCAGTAGTTATGTATGGATGTAAGAGTTGGACCACAAAGGAAGCTGAGTGCCGAAGAACTGATGCTTTCTTCAACTGGTGTCAGAGAAAACTCTTTTGAGAGTCTCTTGGACTGCAAGGAGATCTAACCAGTCCATCCTAAAGGGAGTCAGTCCTGAATATTCATTGGAAGGACTGGCATTGAAGAGTGAAGGCTGCAGGAGAAGGGGACAACAGAGGATAAGATTGCTGGATGACATCACCGACTCAGTGGATGTGAGTTTGAGCAAGCTCCAGGAGTTGGTGATGGACAGTGAAGCCTGGCGTGCTCCAGTCCTTGGGGTCACAAAGAATGGGACACGACTGAGCAAGTGAACTGGATTGAATGGAGGTTTGTTAATTTTTAAGAAAGCAAAATATATTGATTACTACTTGAATGAAAATGATTTATGCTAATATATACAATGATTATCTAATGTGACAGCAGAGCAAGCATTAGTCATCACTGTTTCCTGGGAAGCATCATAGGATTTGAAATTGTAATTGTGCATTCTTCTTTATTTGCTTGCTCTATTTTTGCTTATAGAAATCCAAGATTATTTAGCTTTATTTCAAGGTTTTCTTCTTATATTACTTTATTGGACTTTGGAAAACTTTCTAACTTTATTGTCTTTGTGTCCACATCAGACAGTAAAGTTCAGTTCAGTTGCTCAGTCATGTCCGATTCTTTGAGACCCCATGAATTGCAATATGCCAGGCTTCCCTGTCCATCACTAACTCCCGGAGTTCCTCAGACTCATGTCTATCGATTTTGTCATGGCATCCAGCCATCTCATCTTCTGTCATCCCCTTCTCCTCCTGCCCCCAATCTCTCCCAGCAAAAGCATCTTTTCCAATGAGTCAACTCTTTGCATGAGGTGGTCAAAGTACTGGAGTTTCAGCTTTAGCATCATTCCTTCCAAACAACACCCAGGATTGATCTTCTTTAGAATGAGCTGGTTGGATCTCCTTGCAGTCCGAGGGACTCTCAAGACTTTTCTCCAACATCACAGTTCAAAAGCACCAGTTCTGTGCTCAGCTTTCTTCACAGGCCAACTCTCACATCCATAGATGATCACTGGAAAAACCATAGCCTTGACTAGATGGATCTTTGTTGGCAAAGTAATGTTTCTGCTTTTCAATATGCTATCTAGGTTGGTCATAACTTTCCTCCCAAGGAGTAAGAGTCTTTTAATCCCATGGCTGCAATCACCATCTGCAGTGATTGAGCCAGAAAAAAAATAAAGTCTGACACTGCTTCCACTGTTTCCCCATCTATTCCCCATGAAGTGATGGGACCAGATGCCCTGATGTTAGTTTTCTGAATGTTGAGATTTAAGCCAATTTTTTCACTCTCCTCTTTCACTTTCATCAAGAGGCTTTTTGGTTCCTATTCACTTTCTACCAAAAGAGTGGTGTCATCTGCATATCTGAGGTTATTGATATTTCTCCTGACAAGCTTGATTCCAGCTTGTGCTTCTTCCAGTCCAGCGTTTCTCATAATGTACTCTGCATATAAGTTAAATAAACAGGGTGACAATAAACAGCCTTGATGTATTCCTTTTCTTATTTGGAACCAGTCTGGCATTCCATGTCCAGTTCTAACTGTTGCTCCGTGACCTGTATATAGCTTTTTCAAGAGGCAAGTCAGGTGGTCTGGTATTCCTATCCCTTTAGAATTTTCCACAGTTTATTGTGATCTGCACAGTCAAAGGCTTTGGCATAGTCCATAAAGTAGAATTATATGTTTTTCTTGAACTCTCTTGCTTTTTCATGATCCAGTAGATATTGGCAATTTGATCTCTGGTTCCTCTGCCTTTTCTCAAATCAGCTTGAACATCAGGAATTTCACGGTTCACATATTGCTGAAGTCTGGCTTGGAAAATTTTGAGCATTATTTTACTAGCATGTGCTGCTGCTGTTGTTAAGTTGCTCAGCTGTGTCTGACTCTGTGCAACCCCATAGACAGAAGCCCACCAGGCTTCTCCATCCCTGGGACTCTCCAGGCAAGAACACGTGAGTGGGTTGCCATTTCCTTCTCCAATGCATATAAGATGAGTGCAATTGTGCGGTAGTTTGAGCATTCTTTGGCATTTCCTTTCTTTGGAATTGGAATGAAAACTGACCTTTTCAAGTCCTGTGGCCACTGCTGAGTTTTCCAAATTTGCTGGCAAATTGAGTGCAGCACTTTCACAGCATCATCTTTCAGGATTTGAAACGGCTCAAATAGAATTCCATCACCTCCACTAGCTTTGTTCATAGTGATGTTTCCTAAGGCTCACTTGACTTCACATTCCAGGATGTCTGGCTCTAGGTGAGTAATCACACCATCATGATTATCTGGGTCATGAAGATCTTTCTTGTACAGTTTCTCTGTGTTTTCTTGCCACCTCTTCTGAATATATTCTTCTTCTGTTAGGTCCAAACAATTTCTATCCTTTATCGAGCCCATCTTTGCATGAAATGTTCCCTTGGTATCTATAATTTTCTTGAATAGGTCTCTAGTATCATTGTGTCCTCATACTTTGTACTGATTTTATTTTTCATACATTTGGTTTTCCTTTCCTTATAGTTTGTATAAAGAAAGAAAATAAAATGTATCTTAACCATATTGGAAACATCAATGGTTTGTTAACTTTTTGTGGTAACAAAAAAGATACACAGAGGATAGATAAATAAAGTGCCTGATATACTATGGACTGAGGTTCGTGACATTGTACAAGAGACAGGGATCAAGATCATCCCCATGGAAAAGAATGCAAAAAAAAGGAAAATGGATGTCTAGGGAGGCCTTTAAATAGCTGTGAAAAGAAGACAAACGAAATGCAAAAGGGAAAAAGAAAGATTTAAGCATCTGAATGCAGAGTTCCAGAGAACAGCAAGAAGAGATAAGAAATCCTTCCTCAGTGATCAATGCAAAGAAATAGAGGAATACAACAGAATGGGAAAGACTAGACATCTCTTCAAGAAAATGAGAGACACCAAGGGAATATATCATGCAAAGATGGGCTTCATAAAGGACATAAATGGTATGGACCTAACAGAAGCAGAAGATATTAAGAAGAGGTGGCAAGAATACACAGAAGAACTGTACAAAAAAGATCTTTATGACCAAGATAATCATGATGGAGTGATCAGTCACCTAGAGCCACACATCCTGGAATGTGAAGTCAAGTGGGCCTTAGAAAGCATCACCATGAACAAAGCTAGTGGAAGTGATGGAATTCCAGTTAAGCTATTTCAAATCCTGAAAGATGATGCTCTGAAAGTGCTTCACTTAATATACCAGCAAATTTGGAAAACTCAGCAGTGTCCACGGGACTGGAAAAGGTCAGTTTTCATTCCAATGCCAAATAATGCGCAAAATACTGCACAATTGCACTCATGTCACATGCTAGTAAAATAATGCTCAAACTTCTCCTAGCCAGGCTTCAGTAATACCTGAACCATGAACTTCCAGATGTTCAAGCTGATTTTACAAAAGATAGAGGAACTAGAGATCAAATTGCCAACATACATTGGATCATGGAAAAAGCAAGAGAGTTCCAGAAAAATATCTATTTCTGCTTTCTTGATTATGCCAAAGCCTTTGACTGTTGTGGATCACAATAAACTGTGGAAAATTCTGAAAGAGATAGGAATACCAGACCACCTGACCTGTCTCTTGAGAAACCTATATACAGGTCAGGAAGCAACAGTTAGAACTGGACATGAAACAATAGACTGGTTCCAAACAGGAAAAGGAATGTATTTAGGTTGTATATTGTCACCCTGCTTATTTAACTTATATACAGAGTACATCATGAGAAATGCTGGCTGGAAGAAGCACAAGTTGAAATCAAGATTGCCAGGAGAAATATCAATAACCTCAGATATGTAGATGGAACCACCCTTATGGCAGAAAGTGAATAGGAACCAAAAAGCCTCCTGATGAAAGTGAAAGAAGAGAGTTAAAATGTTGGCTTAAAAGTTAACAATCGGAAAACAAAGATCATGACTTCTGGTCCCATCACTTCTTGGGAAATAGATGGGGAAACAGTGTCAGACTTTATTTTTTGGAGCTTCAAAATCACTACAGATGGTGACTGTAACCATGAAATTAAAAGACTCTTACTCCTTGGAAGGAAAGTTATGACTAAACTAGATAGCATATAAAAAAGCAGAAACATTACTTTGCCAATGAAGGTCCATCTAATCAAGGCTATGGTTTTTCCAGTAGTCATGTATGGATGTGAGAGTTGGAGTGTGAAGAAAGCTGAACACCTAATAATTGATGCTTTTTTTAAAAATTTATTTGTTTTAATTGGAGGCTAATTACTTTACAATATTGTATTGGTTTTGCCATACATCAACATGAATCCTTAACGGGTGTACAGAATTGATGCTTTTGAACTATGGTGTTGGAGAAGACTCTTGAGAGTCCCTCAGACTGCAAGATCCAACCAGTCCATTCTAAGGAGATCAGTCTTGGTTCTTCTTTGGAAGGAATGATGCTAAAGCTGAAACTCCAGTATTTTGGCCACCTCATGTGAAGAGGTGACTCATTGGAAAACACTCTGATGCTGGGAGGGATTGGGGGCAGGAGGAAAAGGGGACGACAGAGGATGAGATGGCTGGATGGCATCACTGACTCAATGAATGTGAGTTTGGGTGAACTCTGAGAGTTGGTGATGGACAGGGAGTCCTGGATTGCTGCAATTCATGGGGTCACAAAGAGTCAGACACAACTGAGCGACTGAACTAACTGACTGAACTGACTGTGTTAAAGCATGTTGTGTATATATTTTTGTATCAAGGTTCACAATCTATGGATCAGAAACCAAAACTAGCTGGCTACCATTATGTGAGCTAAATGTCTAGGTTCGATGCAGGATGCAGGATGCCCGGGACTGATGCACGAGGATAATACTCATTGGAAAACACTCTGATGCTGGGAGGGATTGGGGGCAGGAGGAAAAGGGGACGACAGAGGATGAGATAGCTGGATGGCATCACTGACTCAATGAATGTGAGTTTGGGTGAACTCTGAGAGTTGGTGATGGACAGGGAGTCCTGGATTGCTGCAATTCATGGGGTCACAAAGAGTCAGACACAACTGAGCGACTGAACTAACTGACTGAACTGACTGTGTTAAAGCATGTTGTGTATATATTTTTGTATCAAGGTTCACAATCTATGGATCAGAAACCAAAACTAGCTGGCTACCAATTATGTGAGCTAAATGTCTAGGTTCGATGCAGGATGCAGGATGCCCGGGACTGATGCACGAGGATAATCCAGAGAGATGGTGGGGGGGGTAGGGGGGAGGTGAAGGTCGGGATTGGAAGTTCATGTACACTCATGGCTGATTCATGTCAATGTATAGCAAAATGAATACAGTATTGTAAAGCAAAAAAAAAAAAAAAAAACTAAAAAATAAAAATTAATTAAAAAAATAAAATAATAAAAAGTTTAAATGATGAAAAAGAATAATAAATTAAGAATGATATATTATAGAAATCAGAATTATAAAAAAAATTGAAATTTTAGTTTCCAGAATAGTTTGCTGAAGCACAGCTATCTTCCGTCATTCACTATTTTATATGACTGTCTGAGTTCCACATTGGTAGACCTCAGTACCTCTGATGGAAACAAAGTTCAATGATAAAATTATAACTCAACAGAACATCTACTTTCTTCATATTACCAGAGCATACTCATTATGTTAAAATAATAAAAGAAGATAAAAGCAGACTTCGAATATCACACTTTTAAACAGGGAACTTCAGATTATTTTGTCATAAAATTAGATGGTAAAATTTTCTGGTTATTGTATGATGAAACTGGACACTATACTAGCCCTCACATTATTCCCAGATAATTGAAAACAATATTGGGAACATATTTAAAAATATTAAATGAAATAGTTAATCATATTTGAATTTATTCCAAAACATTTTAAAAATGAAAATTAAGCCTAAAACAAATCAATTTTATGACCAGGTAATTTTTTGTTAAATCAAGGAATATGCTTGCTGATTTTAGTTCTTAAAATGATATTTTATTGCAAAAGCCAGAGAAATGTGGAACCAATACAGTTGAGAATATTTTCAAAAATATTGAGAAAAGTATAATGCAAGATAACTTCAAGTGAAGTCTGCTACATGGTATCACAGCTGATTGTGAGGAAAATATGTATATAAAAATGTATATTTGAAAAAATTCTCAAACTTTTTCAAAAAGTAAAGTTTATGTGGGCATGTATGCTCAGTCACTCAGTTGCATTTGACTCTTTGATAACCCATGGATTGAAGCCTGCCAGGCTTCTCTCTCCACGTCATTTTCGAGGCAGAATATTGGAGTGGGTTTCCATTTTCTACTCCAGGGGAGATCACTGACCTAGGGATCAGATCTGCATCTGCTTATAATGACTCCTTCATTATTATGGAGTAGATATTGTGTGAAAAATATTTGAATCTATCATGTGGAATTGACTATCAGTGAAAAAATTCAATCATTCTCATAGTCTCACACTTAATTAATTCAATGGTTATTTTGCAAAAACCAAAGATAGGTAACCTTACTTGTGTTAAGAGTGTTTATTGGAAGAGAACCACCCTCAACCATCAATGGTCTATACTAAGTCATTTTGGAAATGCTTTTGCTGCCAATTTGATATTTCTTAATAGATTTATATTAAACTTACAAAGCAAAAAAGGCACATACCTGTGAAACTGACACTGCAGTAAAGTCATCTGGACAACTTACATTTCTAGAATCAGAGATAGTGTCAAGTTGCTTTATGTACTTTCCATGCTTTCAAAGTTAAAACAAAAACTAAGTTCTCCATCTCCCAACTAATTTGGAGCAGGTCAATTTTGTGAACTTCCTACTGTCTAGAAGCATGTTTTAGACCTCAATTTAAGTCCAAAGGAAATGACTGTATTTCAAGAACTGTTCCACTGTACAACTAGGAGTTTCTACAAAACTTCATTTATATTTGATTAATCTTCAAAGTTTGAGTGTCTCCTGGGAAGGTATGGATCAGCAGTGCCTGCTACAGGGGTGGGGGCTCTGGGTGCAGCAGACCTGGGTATGGCATAAGCTCTCTTTTAAACTGTGGTGGATCTCCTCTTAGAGGAAAGTGCCATAAAACCCACCATAGAGCCACCAGAACTTCTGCAGGACTCAGTAAACAGGCTCTTGGAGGGCACAAACAGAAACTTGTGCCCACCAGGACCCAGGAGAAAGGAGTAGTGATCAAACAAGAGACTAACCCAGACTTGTCTTCATTACATCCACCATAGTGTGGCCTCAGGTCAAACAACAGGGAGCGAACACAGCCCCAACCATCAACAGAAAATTGGAATAAAGATTTACTGAGCATGGCTCAGCCAATCAGAACAAGACCCAGTTCCCCCTCAGTCAGTCTGTCCCATCAGGAAGCTTCCATAAATCTCTCATCCTTATCCTTGTTCATCAGAAAGCAGATAGAATAAAAACTACAATCACAGAAAACTAAACAAACTGATCACATGGACCACAGCCTTCTCTAATGCAATGAAACTATGAGTCATGCTGTGTAGGGCCACCCACCATGGAAGGGTCATGGTGGAGAGTTCTGACAAAATAAGTTTCCCTGGAGAAGGGAATGCAAAGCCACTTCAGTATCCTTGCCTTGAGAACCCCGTGAACAGTATGAAAGGCCAAATATAGGACACTGAAAGATGAACTTCCCATGTCGGTAGGTGCCCAATATGCTATGGGAGATCAGTAAAGGAATAACTCTAGAAGGAATGAAGAGACAGAGCCAAAGTGAAAATAAAGCCCAGTTGTGGATGTGCCTGATGATGGAAGTAAAGTCAGGTGCTGTAAAGAGCAACATTGCATAGGAACATGGAATGTTAGGTCCATGAATCAAGGCAAATTGCAAGTGGTAAAACAAGAGATGGAAATAATGAACACCCACATTTGAGGAATCAGTGAACTAAAATGACAGGATTGGGTGAATTTAACTCAGATAACCATTGTATCTACTACCATGGACAAGAATCCCTTAGAAGAAATAGAGTAGCCATCATAGTTAACAAAACAGTCCGAAATGCAGTACTTGGATGCAGTCACAAAAATGATAGAATGATCTCTGTTCATTTCTAGGCAAACCATTCAACATTAGGGTAATCAAAGTCTATGCCCAGACTAGTAATTCTGAAGAAGCTGACGTTGAACAGTTCTCTGAAGACTACGAGACCTTCTAGAATTAAAACCCCCAAAAAGATGTCCTTTTCATTATAGGGGGCTGGAATGCAAAAGTAGTAAATCAAGAGACACCTGGAGTGGCAAATTTGGCCTTCGAGTACAGAATGAAGCAGGGCAACGACTAACAGAGTTTTGCCAAGAGAAGGCACTGGTCATAGAAAACACCCTCTTCCAACAACACAAGGGAAGACCACACATGGACATCACCAGGTGGCCAAAACTGAAATCAGATTAATTATATTATTTTCAGTCAAAGATGGTGAAGTTCTATACAGTTAGAAAAAGCAAGACCAGGAGCTGACTATGGGTCAGATCATGAACTCTTTATTGCCAAATTCAGATTTAAACTGAAGAAAGTAGGGAAAACCACTAGACCATTCAGGTATGACCTAAATCAAATCCCTTAAGATTATACAGTGAAAGTGACAAATAGATTGAAGAAATTGGATCTGATAGACAAGATATCTGAAGAACTATGGACAAAGTTTCATGACATTGTACAAGAAGCAGTGATCAAGATCATTCCCAAGAAACAGAAATGTAGAAATTCAAAATAGTTGCCTGAGGAGGCCTTACAATACCTGAGAAAAGAAGAGAAGTTAAAGGCAAAGAAGCAAAAGAAGGTATATCCACTTTAACGCAGAGTTCCAAAGAATAGCAAAGAGACATAAGAAAGCCTTCCTCAGTGATCAGTGCAAAGAAGTAGAGGGAAAAAATAGGGTGAGAAAGACTAGAGGTCTCTTAAGGAAATTTATTGAATTTCATGCAAAGATGGGCTCGATAGAGGACAGAAATGGTATGGACCTAACAGAAGCAGACGATATTAAGAAGAGGTTGCAAGAATACACAGAAGATATGCACAAAAAAGATCTTCATGACCCAGATAAACATGGTGCTGTGACCATTTACCTAGAGCCAGACATCCTGGAATGAGAAGTCAAGTTAGCCTTAGCAGGCATCACTATGAACAAAGACAGTGGAGGTGATGGAATTCCAGTTGAGCTATTTCAAATCCTAAAAGATGATTCTGTGATAGTTCTTCACTCAATGTGCCAGCTAATTTGGGAAGCTCAGCAGTGGCTACAGAATTGGAAAAGGTCAGTTTCCATTCCAATCCCAAAGAAAGGCAGTTACAAAGAATGTTTAAAATACTGCACAATTGCACTCATCTCGTACATTAGTAAAGTAACGCTCAAAATTTTCCAAGCCAGGCTTCAACAGTACATGAACTGTGAACTTCCAGATGTTCAAGCTGGTTTTGGAAATGGCAGAAGAACCAGAGATCAAATTACCAACATCCATTTGATCGATAAAAAAGGAAGGGAGTTCCAGAAAAACATCTATTACTGCTTTATTGACTATACAATAATCTTTGACTGTGTGGATCACAGCCAACTGCAGAAAATTCTGAGAGATGGACATACCATAGCACCTGACCTGCCTCCTGAGAAATCTATGCACAGGTCAAGAAGCAACAGTTAGAACTGGACATGGGAGGGGGGGGCTAAGATGGCAGAGGAATAGGACGGAGAGACCATTTTATCCCACACAAATTCATCAAAAGAACATCTCAACGCTGGGTAAATTCTACAGGGCAGCTTCTGAATGCGAGCAGACATAAGGCATCCAGAAAAGCAGAACATTGTCTTCAAAAACAGGTAGGAAAAACACAGAAGACGAAAAGAGAAACAAAGGAGGTGGGGAGGGAGCTCCATCCCGGGAAGGGAGTCCTGTACCGGGAAAAGAGTTTTTAAGGGAGAGAAGTTTCCAAACGCCGGGAGCACTCTCACTGCTGAATCAGTGGTGAGTCTTGGAGGCACATGGCAGGGAGGAAAAATGAATGGTGATTGAGACCAGCAGGTAGGCAGAGCAGATGCCTGCATCTGCCACTAGCAAGTGGGGGCTGGGCAAGCAGGCGCGGGAGACGCGGGTGGCAGTGCTTCTTAAGAATCGGACCGGAACGCCTGTGCATAACCGGAGCAAACTAACTCAGGCTAGCACACCAGACTGTGGGACAGTTACCATGCGAAAAGCTCGAACATAAGACACCACCAGGACCATGCACAGAACAAAGGACTGAACAGAAATAGCCGGCTGCCCACCAGCCCCCGCCGCAGCCAGAGCCGTAAGGGCTGGAACATGGCAATCACAGCCCCGGAGGGACTTTGCTGATCAAACTGCAAGCAGGCTTCTTTGCTAACTGAGACTTCCTGGGGTGCTGGAAAGTTACAATTTACCTGAAAAGGAGTCCCGGGTTACACCCGGAAAACTGAGAAGCAGGAGAGGGTGATAAGCCACGCGACTGCGCTCGCTGAACACCTGAGCTGCTCGGTCCTGGGAAGGGCACAAAGCGCAGGCCCAATCAAGTCTGTGACTACCTGGGCATCGAGCCTGAGAGGCTTAGACCAGGGAGGTGCCTGCAGCCTAGGGCCAGCCTCAGATGGTCCCCGGTGGAGAAACGTAGAGCCTGAGCGTTGTGCGCTGGGTGTAGGGGCAGGCCCAGCGGGGCTGAGATACTGTGAATATATGCCAGAGCTATTTGGTAGCAGCATCCCTCCCTCCCCACAGCAAGAGTGACCAAGCGAGCCTAAAAAAGAAAAAAAAAAAAAAAAGAGTGACTGCCAACGCCCCTCTGTGTTAGGGCGGAAATAGGACACTGAAGAGCCCAGCAAACAGAGGAAGTTGAACAGCGGGAACCACCTTGGAAGTGACCCCACACTGCCTACAACACCAGAAAAAGTCCCAGAAATATTGTTACTATTTTTTGACCATTCTCTTTATTATTATTATTATTATTATTATTTTTTCTGGTAGATGTTTTTGTTTGATCATTTTTTCGTCCTATATTTTTCTTCTCCGTTTTTTTTTTAATTTTTAAAGTTCTAAAAAAAAAAAAAAAGAGTGACTGCCAACGCCCCTCTGTGTTAGGGCGGAAATAGGACACTGAAGAGCCCAGCAAACAGAGGAAGTTGAACAGCGGGAACCACCTTGGAAGTGACCCCACACTGCCTACAACACCAGAAAAAGTCCCAGAAATATCGTTACTATTTTTTGACCATTCTCTTTATTATTATTATTATTATTATTATTTTTTCTGGTAGATGTTTTTGTTTGATCATTTTTTCGTCCTATATTTTTCTTCTCCGTTTTTTTTTTAATTTTTAAAGTCCTCTATTACTCTTTTAATTTTCTTTTTTTTAACCTACTGTCACTTTCCAAAAAAAAAAAAAAGACCCTATTTTTAAAGCAAATGGCATATGCACATATATACACAATTTTTGTTTGTTTTTTTGAGTGGCTGTTGGTCGTAAATAATTCCTGTGACTTTTTTTTCTTGTTCTTCTTCTTTTCTTTAATATTTTATTTTTGAAAATCCAACCTCGAATGTTAAATTTTTAATATTTGCTTTTTGGTATTTGTTGTCAATTTTTTACAGTTAAAAACCCAATCTTCATTACCCAATTTTACCTGAGAGTGAGATTACTGGCTTGACCACTCTCTCCTCTTTTGGACTCTTCTTTCTCCCCAG